>VZTO01023352.1:51531-75204 GCA_013400615.1 Syrrhaptes paradoxus | reverse complement strand
CCTGGACTTCCGCGCGGGTCTCGCCGTCCCCTCCCGGGCTGCCACTGAGCAGCTGCGGGGCGGGGCGGCCAATGGCAGCGCCGCGGGGACCGGGGGGGCGCGGTGGGGGCTCCGCACGGCTACGGGGGCGCCCCGCCGCGTCCCGCCCGCTGGCAGGAGGCAGCAGGAAGACCAGGGGAGGGGGCGGTGTGGACCCCCACGGGCCCACGCATAGCCGACCTCTCCCCTGGGGTCTCCCGTGGCGGGGGCAGAGCGGTCTTTTGTCCCCGCGTCGCCCCCCCCCCCTCCAGGAGTAAAGGCGGGGGTCGGGCTCGGGCCGGGGGGGCAGCAGTGCGGGCAGCCGCGCCCTCCCCTCCCCCATTGCTCCTCTGGGTGCGGCGGGGAGGGGACCCGCATCCACGGGTAAGCGCCGGGCGCCCATCAGCCCTCCATCCCGCCGGGCCGGGCCGGGCCGGGTGGCGGGCAGGCGGCTCCCTCCCACGAGGTGCAGAGCCCCCGGGGGCTGCCCGCGGGGGGGAACCGCGGCAGAGCTGTCCCCTTTGCCACCAGCTTCACCGGAGGCTGCCGGCCCGAGGCAACGGGCCGCCCTCGGCCCCCGTCCCACCGCCGCGCGAACAAAGAGCCGCGGCGCGTTGCGGGGGCTTCGGGCTCATCCGGGCGTGAGGGGCGGAGGGCGCGGAAACGCCCGGTTGCCTTCTGCTGGGGGTCCTCTGGTTCGGGGTTCGCTCGGACATTTCGACGGCTAGTCTTCCCTAGCTACGTCAGGAATTGGTTGGTCGGCACAGATCAATATTGACGCTGGAATTTAACTCGGTATTTGTTAAGAGGTCACTCTGAACATGTCAAGTCTTTTTCCTAAACGTATCAGATGATGCAGTCCTTTATTACCCTCAGAACAGCGTTTATCCTAACCTGCATACAGATAGATGGATTAAGGTAAGAATCGGATGGTTTATCTGGGTACATGACACAGCTATGAGAAGCTTTTTTTAATGGCTGAGAACTGAAAGCGTCATTAACCTCAAAAAACATTTTACTTCATACAAAGAAAGCTTCGATTCCCTATCTTCTCCCAAAAATAACTCAATTTTCCCGTTTTCCACAACCTTAATTGTAATTAGTTAGCGAGCAGATGGGATGAGGCATTTACCATGCAGGAACTTTCCACTTCTACAAAATAAGTTCATCAAGCGCTGCCTAAACATCGCTGTACAGTACTGAGCCCATGATGTGCATTTGGAAGAGCCTCCTGTACACTTATCTCCGGAGCAAGGTACCGCTCACATACCGCACCTATTTTAATAGGTTTGCTGGTGCACATTTGCACACCAACTGGAAGGAGCGTTAACAAACCTTGTGCTCAGCAATAATCACCTCTATAAAACGCATCTGTAACTGGCTAAGGAAAGCAAGACTTGCTTTATGGGAACAGAACCGGTTGTCCTTCCTCCTGAAGTATCGGTTCGGTAAATTTTAGCTCCTAAATTGTCACTGCCTTTCCAACCATTGCTGCTGTACACTGGCTTAACCCCTTTTTTGTTGTTGTTGTTGATTAGTCTAAGCTCTTGATGACTGCCCAGTAGCGAGACAATCCAAGCACAAACAAATGCAGACTTTAATTTTTTTGTCCCCTGTGAGGCTTTGCTGGCTGCCGCGAATTCAGTGCTGCCAGGCTGAATTCATCCTTCCGCTGCAGACAACATGGAAATACAGAGAAGGGGATTTATCTAAATGACTCTAGTTAAAATAGAATTATACTGATCAGTAGGAAGTATTTATGGGTTAAGTGTTGCTAACGATAATAGGTGGGTCCTGCAGCGAGCTACACCTACCCTGATGCTAAGCACACGGCTGCCAGCTTTTCTAAATGTTTTACCGAAATGTAATTACAAGATGCAAGTGATAGAAAAAAATATGCCAGCGAACTGCTGCAGATACAGCACATCAACGATTTAGGGTTTATTACTTTCAAAAGATTCTTCGGTGTTCCCAAACACATGTATTTTCTCCGGTATCTTAGCTAGCGAGGGCCATATCTTGTCATCAATGGTAAATCAATGGCACAGCCTGACCTTTAAGAGGGCTATATCCTTTATTTAAAACAGGCGAGTTGAAAATAAAGATCTGTGAACTACAACTTCACTGGGGAAGGGAGCACTTTTAATACGAATTCTGTTTTCTATAAACTGTAAATAGATCCTCGCAGAGCTCGCCGAAGCTGGTCTGTAAGGCGGCCGTGTTTCACACGACCGAAGCTCTCGTTGGCACCAGCTCCGGGGCTCAGACACGGCGAAGGTGCCAACCTCTAATTGATACGTTTAGGCGAAGCTCCCGACGTAACTGCTGTTAACATTCATGTATGCAAAGCGGCTCCGTGCGGGCAGGGCGAGCCCGCGGAGGCAGCGCTGCCTGCCAGCAGGAACCGGGCCTGGAAACACCTCCTGCGCCGGGCGGGAGCGGGACGCGGGGGGCACCGGGGGACCGCAGGGGCGCGGCCCCCTCCCCCCTCCGCCAGTCGCGGCGGGGCGCCCCGCGGCCGGTTTCCCGCTGCCAGGTTTCGCCCCGACGTCGATCCTTCCGGGGGGTGAAGGCTGGGACACCGCGCTGCCGGCGTCCCTCGGGGAGAGACGGAGTTGCCGTGTGTGCGTGTTAACTTCTGCGATAATCAGCAGTGGCGATAGCGGCGACAGTCGTACACAACAGTAATTATAATCCTCGCAAATGGCATCCCCCCCCCCGCCGCGGCTCCAGCCCAGGCTATCCCATGGCGGTAGCTGAGGTACTGGCGCGCCCTAAAGCAAGCCCTGACCGCGCGGCACCGTCGTTAATTGTCATCATGCAGCTCCAATAAGGTGTTCGCCTTTGCTCCCACCGTCGCGGGAGCACGGGGTAGGGAAACTCCCGGAGACCTGTCACTGCCAGCCGCAGGACACAGCCCGCCCCGGCCCAGCGGCGTGCCCCAGCCCTAAAGCAGCCACCCCTCGGCGGCAGCGCCCGTCGGAGGAGGGACGCGGAACTCCTGGGTGCTCCGGCAACCGCATCGGCGAGGAGCGGCGAGGACACGGCCTCGGGAGGAATCCCGCACCCCTCCCCCGCAGGCGGCCCCCCTCGCTCTGGGCAGGAAGCGAGGGACACGGCCCCGCGGCGCACGGGGGGAGGGAGGCGCAGGCACGGAGCCATCTCACGCCGCAGGCGCGCCGCCAGCAGCGAAGGCGCTCGCTGCCAGGGCGCAGCGCGGGCGGGAGCTGCCGCCGCGCCGCGCTCCGCTCCCCGCCGGGGGCCCCCCTGCCCCGAAACACGCGGCGCCTGCACGACCGCCAGCGATAATCTCACATCCTCCCCCGGCACACACGCACTGAACGACGGCCGGCTGCAAGGGGAAGCGGGCGAGCCAAAAGGGAAACGCGTCCCTGGGTGGGCTCGAACCACCAACCTTTCGGTTAACAGCCGAACGCGCTAACCGATTGCGCCACAGAGACTCTCGCTTGCACGCCTATCTGCGGCGTGGCTGATGTGGTGCAGCACCGCGGCCGCGCACCTTGCTGCCTCCGTCCCGACGACCTGCGGGCCACCGCGTAATGAACTGCGCGTGCAAAACACGGCTCCTAAAAGATGACTCTTGCGAAATGCCGAAAGAGGACTGAGAAAACAGTGAAATGGCGGCTTTTCTCCTATCCAGTCCGAAGGACTAATTCCCTAAATCATGTGCATAGCAGTGTTCTTTTTCTGGGGAATACGTTAATGAATGAGAGTCAAAACAGCTCCTGCTCAGCTACTTCTAGTTCATGCAAGCCAAAATGAAGCCAAAATATAATTCCCAAATATCATTGAAAAATTGCACTATTAATGTATTTAAAAGGTAATTTTAAGTGACTGCAGGGAACAGTTAGACTTTAAAACAGGCAGCACCCCTCTGCATGTATGTAGGCAAATAATATTTACCTTTCTCCGTGACTGAAAACAGCAGTGTGGAAAAGCTAACGTTCATATTATTGTTTTATCGAAATCTGCTTCCCATATTACCTTATAGTAAATCTATACCTATGGCTCTGTCAAGTACAAAGTTTTCACATCCAAACCTGAACAAATGTTTTTCCCCTTTTCTTTCACAGTCCGATACTATTTGAATCTCTTTGAAGTCTTACAATATCAGTTGCTTCAGGTTCTCCTGTGGCTCCACGAAGCTCTGCCTGATGGCTCTTACACCCACTGAAAGCCTTTGGAGTAGAGCAGGCACAAGGACAGCTGCTAACTCCTCTCCAGGCACGTGCTGGTTATCTCCAAGTCTCTGCCCACCCAAGACCAACAAGTCCCAGCTCACACCTGAACCCAGAGAGTCTTCAGCAGCAGGAGTAAGAGCGAGAGCACATTACTCCAGCTCTCATATTTTTCACACCTTGGTCTTCAACACTACAAGGCTTCATTTCTCAGCCCAGTGAGTAACTACGTTGACCATTTGTTGTCCACATCTCAGCCTTTCCAGTTTTTCCAATACTTTGAAAAAAGCCCCATAAATGTCAGTGTTATCACAGTACTGCTCATTTTTTTTTTTAATTGTATATTGTTGGGACCTTACTGACCAACATCTGTTAAAACATGGAGGAGAAAGACAAAATATGCGAGCACTCTTAAATATATATATATTTCTATTATATATATTTATGCGTAAATATATATACTATAAATATATAAATGAATATATAAAATATATCTAATATATATTATATATAAATGTATTTTTATATTATAAAATAATAAATGCAAGTACTTAAAATAATTGTTTTAAAGATCGCTTTTCAGGGCATCATGCCCTCTGTAGCATGCTTTCCTGCCCAGACCTCTGCTGTTCGCAGCATTAGAGTAATCAGTTCACAGGCTGGACCACTTCTGTTTTCCCTGGGTAGGACAAGCAAACAGTCCTGGGATTTGATGCACAGGCAAGTGGGTATTTAGTGGAAACAGCAAAATTCTAGTCTGAACAAAAGCCTAACCCATAGACAAGTACTGATGAACATTTGGACATGGATTTTGGGCCCTGAAACATTTTGCTCTATACACATTAATATTCCCATCAGTTTTAATAAATGTAAACTTGACTATTTTCAAAATCTGTGTCTAGAGGCTGGATCTAAAAAGGCACTTAGCTTTGCTGATACTGAGCACAAGCTCTAACTTTGAGGTGTGTGAGAGGAACACAGGACCTGGCATCCAAAGCTGCCTATTCAATGCATTGGACAGTGAGAGCACTGCAAGCGAGGCTACAGTGTCACTTGGCACCTTTCTTGTCAGCATTCTTCCTCACTGAATCTTGGAGTCTTTAATTTAAAGTCTTACAAGGTAAAAAAGAAAATAAAGAGAACATACACAACAGTGAATGCTGCCTCTTCAGCTTGAAACCCGCAGATCAGCAAAAGATGTGAACATGGATGACTTTCACTGACTGCTGAAGCACTAACCACTGAGCCATCATACCAGCGAGCAACATTATCTATCACTACTCCGTAAATGGAAAAGATTAGCTATCGACCCTTAGGAGAAGGTTTCTGACTGTATCTTCAGAAGAAAGGAAGAGGCCAAGTGCTGTTTAAGGCATTCAGAAATGAGAAAAGGATGCTACTTCAGATTAATTGTCCTCCCTGTCAGTGTTTTGTTCTTTATTTGTGGACAGCTCTCTTCCTTGAAATGCTGTTTCTTTTGGATCGTATCTAGAGCTGCTTAATTTTTTCCAATATCTAGTGTATGTAATTTAAATACTATTATTGCATTCACTAATTATGGATTATATTTTTATAAAAACATAAATTCATACAAATATATGAAATATTAATACATTAAAATATCCAGTCTAGTATAAAATACTTATATTACTTAATATATAAAGATTTTATAACATTGATTCATTGTTATTGTGGGATCCATGAGTTTCAATGTTCATTGCTATGACATCTGTGACCTTCTTCAGATATAGGCTTTGGTTCCTGAATGTCAGAGAAAGACAATATAGGACAGAGAGGGAAACTGGGTATTGTTTATGAGTTTTATAAAAATACCATTTATTCATCCTCTGTTCAGAAAAAATAAGACTAGTAATTCACCCAGAACTGTTCATAAAATCAAGTCAGAGGGATATAACAGAAACAAAAGAATCTTCCCCCTTATATCACAGAATTACTCATTAACTATTTCTATAATTTCTCATGGGAAAGGACTGTTTACCCCCCAATGGGCACATGTGCCTGTATTAATTATTCTATATGTCATTTTTGTTAACTATTTGTCAGCTCTCAAGTTACAGCTTGACCCAAACTGCAAAAATTCATAGTCACAATAAATTTCAGGATGGCTACTCAGTTTCTGTCCAAGCATATTTCTGATTGCTTACTTTGTAACAGAATTCTGTAAGTGTACAGCTTACTACCCAAAGATTTCTTGTATTTTCCTCTGAAACATATGATTATAGTCCTTACCAGAACCAGGACATTAAAATAAATGAACAATTAGCACAATTCAATGTTGCTATTAAAATTATTAAAAGCAGAGAATAAGATTTCCGTGACAAAAGTTTTTTTTCTTTGTAGAGCTACAAGCATCAAACCATGGAAAGTATTATTCTTGAAGGATTCAAAAGTTTGGAAGAACCAGGTATAGACAGTTTCACTTGATCAGTTGCAAGACTTCTGTTATTTTTGGTTTTTAAATAATATGCATTTGGAGGTCTTTTAATTCAGTTGTTTGTTTACAGATTCGCTATTTTTCAGATACAAAGGTGGCTTACCATATTTCTTTAAAGTCTTTATAAACTAAACTCTTCTATTCTTGGGTCTGTTAGTAAAATCAGAAAAGTTTTATTAACTGAAAGGACATCCCTGCAAACAGGACCAACTTACCTTAAAAGCAAAGAACAAGACTGAACAATAGTATTTTACTGACCTCTCCAGTTCGCTTAGCTCTGGTTTCTCTTATAATGCAAGTCACACAAAAGAAGGCTGTACCTAGATGAGAAAAATCCGGAAATCTTGGGCTGTTGCTAACTGCAGACTGTTGGATAACCTAGAAGTCAACCATCCTCTCAACCTCCATAACCATGTTTACCTAAAGGAAATGGCATAGGCTGCCTGGTTCTGGATCACAAAACATATAGTTGCACTTACCTCATGTTCAGGAGAGACAAAAAGTTGTTTTGGTGTGACTTGTGGCAAAATTATAGAACAGCCATTGTTAATAACAGTAATTTGGAATATAGTTGCAGCTGTGGCAAAAAAAAAAAAACCAAACAAAACAACAAACCAACACAAACAGAGAGGGCTTCATTCAGAATTGATCTTCAAATCTCACCTGACATACTGTAAGGGGAATCTTGCATTGCAGTTCCCCACAATCTATCTGTTCTGAGTGTCTACTGAAAAGAGTACAATCATTATGGCAGTCAGTTTAATAGTTTACACACACACACACACACACACACACAATAATCTTAAGATACTGCTTCAAAAAAAGTGAAAAGAAGAAAATTTTACTGGCATATGAAGTGAGCATAACACACAGCACTTATTTCTCTCAAGCACTTCTTACTGTCATGGTAAGAAAGGAAGAAATTTCCTGTCCCTGCAGGTTTGTTGAACTGTACCTACTAAGAATGTTTAAGAGTTCTTAAAATAATAGTGAATATCATGAAAATAAGAATTAGTATTATACAACTGAACTTTAATGTTGTGTCTACAGAACACACAGGAAAGCAGAGGAATTGCCGGCCTGTGTTTTCAGGAGCAGCAACCTATTTTAGCATTTTCTAAAGTCCAGGATTCAGATTTAAGTTCTAAACTTGGGCCTCAGTTCAGGAAAGCAACTGTATTCAGAGCAGTATGAAAGCATGCGTTAACTTCAAGTACAATCAAATCACTAGCATAGCATAATAATATTTTCTTAAATAGGTTAAATTTTAGGGAAAAAAGTGAAGGGAAAATTTTAGAGCAGACTCAAAACCACTGTCTGTTAACAAATGAGAAGGACACAAATTTTGTATCCTTGCAATGCTTAGGAAAGCAAATCTCCCTGAAACATTCTCACCAGAAAGCATCTACCTCAGTTCTGAAAGTTATTTTGCAGACGATAATGCCAGTCAGCTTCATATCTGTCCAAGTGCTATAATTCAGCCAGAACACTAATGTTTGAAAGAAAGGCAGTGAGAAAGGAAAATGCAGGTAGGCTTTGTGGATCCGCTCCAGGTATTTCCAAAGAGGAATCTGACATGTTAGGCCAGGCAGCAATCTTAAGAAACCTGTGCTGACAGGTTGTATGGGCAACACCACTTTTGGACGCCTTTTCTTAATCAGACTGTTTCAAAGAGATAAGGCATCAAATTCTGGTATCAGTGGTCTTTTCAGGATGCATTTACAGGCTCAAAATGTAGCCATTATATTTCAGTTCCTCCAGCTACATTTATATTACCAGCTATCAAAAGATCAGATTAGATTAGATTTCTAATCCTAGAACTCTTGCCAAAAATGGAGGGAGGTTATGATATCCCATTATGAAAACAAACTTGAATTCTTATGGTTACAGTTAGCTCCAGCAGAATTCTAACTCTCTCAAACACCTCTGGTGCAAGGAAGCTTCTTCCATTGGCGTTCCCTGTCAGCCCTTACAATGTGAGCAGCTTCCTGCAAGACTCTAGGATACCAAACATGTTGGTGGCCTGAATCTGCAATAAAAACCTCTTTCTTGGAGTTTTAATAGGAATAGTATATGAGACATTCATCTTGTTCCTTATAAAGATTATGTAAGAGATACTCAGAATATTCTCGGTAACAAACAGCAGAGAGAAACAAAAACATACATGTCTGTCTGTCTCTCTCTTTCTCTTTCTCTTCCTCTCAATTATAACCAATCCCTTTTCTTCATATGGTCTCAGACATGGACAGATGCTACAGTAATGGGGCCTAGATCAAAAACTAAAAGCAAAACTAAAACTAGATCTCACTCTCTCCTACAATCTAGTGGGAGAGAGAAAAATTGAGGAGCTTTGTACATACCTCGGTTGAAAAAAGGGGCAATGTACTTCCACTGTTCTATGAAACTTTATGATCACTTATCAGAGGCAGGTATTCCTGTGGGTGCTGGAATATTTAAAGAATATTTTTTTTTAAAAAGAAGAACTTTTAAGCCCCCAAATTAAATATACCTATCCTAATGCCAAGTCTTGAAAAGTATGAGGCTGAGGGAGGTGAGAGTATGGATAGTAAAGAAAAGAGACAGAATAGGAAGAAAAAAGAGAACAAAGAGGAATGGGAGGGAAACAAAGGGATAAAAAGTCAGAAAAGTAACAGAAAGTCTGAATTAGCTCATTTTTCAGACAGGCCATATTCCTTCCGCATTCAGAGATCTTACAGTGGAAAGGAACCAATGTATATTTGCAGTTTCAACAACTTGCAGTGAGACTGAAGGCAAAAGGAAGGAACTGACCTCTCTCCAGTTGCTCCTGTACTAATAGATGGTATAATCTCCACTACAGCAAAGGAACAGAGAAGGCACTCAGTGAGTTAGTCACAGCTCCCTGTCCCCTCCTCCTCCTCTTGGCCCCCAGCTTCTCAGATCTTTCTATTAAACTTTTAATAGTGGGGACCCCCTCACTCAGGGCAGCACTGCAGTCATTCATTAGTGTCCACCTAGGGAACAAATAACTCTTTAGCTGCACTGTAGGTGTCCAGCTTGCTTTGTGCCTGGAGGGGGATTTGTAATCGAAACAGGGAAGTGCAGGAGCAAAGAGAAAAAATAGGCAATAATAACCCGTGAACTCTCCTTTCATTCAGGTAACACACAAGACACATGTTAATGATTTCAGTTTAAGTACCAGGCAGAGAATTAACTGTACACTAACCAGGCAGAAACCACCTGCATGTGCCAATGTAGCTAAGCAGGGACTTCTTGGAGAAGGGACAGCGAGAAGTAACTTGCTGAATTTGCAGGGAATTGCTTTGCTGTGTACTTCACTGTTCTTCATTTGCAAAGTCCCTTTCCAGACTTCACCCGAATGGATCAAGAAGCTAAAACTTCTCTCAGGTGTTATGTTTTAGCCCATCTGCACAGAGTTTTCTGTAACTGGATTAGGAAAACCCATTAATATTGAGACAGAATGGGCTGGGATTTCAGCAGCTATGTTGTCTAATGGGACTAGAATATCAACCAGTTACGTGCTATGTTTGGCAGGACTGTTTCAGACCTCATGGCCTAGATTGTCTGGACCATTAAGATAATTTTTACATACAAATTAATTAAAACATAAACAAACAGGAAATTAGTTTTGCTTCCTATAACTTCTATCCTAATGAATGTGTGTGCAAAACCAATCAAGCAATCTTTAGCTAAGCACTCTCCTTCATTTGTCTCTTTCAGCTTTTTGGTGACTACTGGCCCCAGCAGGGCGAGACAGCGATTTGCCCATCTTGCCAGTACCTTCAGATGAACACATCAGCCTGCAGCATACAATAGGTAGAAGACAGCCAGAGAAATAAAAGAGAAAAAAGATCTCTTTAACAGAGAAGAGAGGACTGCAAATACCTTCGAGGACAGTTTCCTTTTTCATCCCTAAATATTTGCAATCAATACAGCTTCAGTATTTTGTAAGCTAATCAATAATGCAGTGACAGTGAAAAAGATGTGAGGATCTTTTTAGCAGCTACGAACTGGCAATGATGCTTTGATGGCTCCTACTGAGGATTTATCATTTCTTGGCTAATCTCCTGCAGAACACTGTGGGGCCTGGGAGTTTAATATACAATATGGCTATAGGAAGGAAACTGGACAGATGACTGCACTTTATCTTAATTCTCTATAGCATCATGTGCCAAGGAAATCAAAGGTAAAACAAAAACATTATACATGTCTAGAAGCGTGGATACAGTGTACAAAGACTTGTCTGGGACATTTCATATAGCTAAACTGCTCCATAAAAGGTAAGACATGGCAAGGGTGTCGTGAGGAGCCACAGTCCTGTTTTGCCATTGTCCTTGCCATAAGGGACTTCAGAGGGACTTTAAGTATTGTTATTAGACTATGCTATTATTTCAGAGACACACACAAGCTAAATCTCTCTCCCTTTCCACATGTGTGCAATTCACTAATTATGAACAAAATTAGCACAACTTGCCCCTAAATAAAGAATCATGTGCAGTACTTAATAAATAGGAACAAAGGAAGCCACATCTCTGAAGTTTAATACATTTTGGTCAAAATGCATACCTTGGGCCCCGGCTCAAGTGACCAGAACATTTACTGAGATGTACCACCCCTGAGGGAAGGGATTTTCCATTCACACATATCTACTGCTACACAGGACACTGCCGCTCACACGCAGTATAATCCTCTCAGGAAAAGGAAATACAGACTGTGCACAGCAGCATATTCTGGCAATACTAAAGTCCTCCTCCTTCTCCTTGAAGCCATAATGTAGTGCCCTAATAGTAAGTCCAAGAGCAGTCAGACAACACGTAGAATCTCAACACTTCACCTACTCAGGAACCCTCTAGGCTTGAAAAGAATAAAACTATTAATTTTCCCTTCTTCTTTCTCACATTTCTTTAATTACATGAAAGCCTTTCTAGATTTCCTCAAGTTTGTGTTGCAATTATTTACTATCTCCAAATAATTGTTATACGTATATGAAGTTCTACTTTGAGAAAAAATGGTGTATTACTAAATACACACTGCAACTTACCTGAATTGCTACTGAAGAGACTCCTGATCATTCTGCATTACAACATGTTACAACTATATATTTTTCAAAGGAACATGATCATGGAGCATTTTCAGTTTTTCATATAGCCAAGCAGTAATTGCACTATCATTAGCTTTTTCAGTTTTATCACACTGCTTGTTAATACACTGTACATCTGCTCAATTTCCACAAGTAGTTACCTATGAATAAAGACAAAGCATGAAAAACGTATGATCATGTACAGCATATTTTTAAATCCTATAGGCCTTCCCACTCTTGATGTTACAACATGAACTAGCTTATTACACTCTAACTCTCAGAGCACTTTAACAATTGCTTTCCTTACATATTAATTAAATTATATTTCCAGATTCTCAGACATCTAACCTTTTTCTTCTTCACAGTTTATAAAAAAAACCCAAAATAAATCAAAACAAAACAACAGGCGTCCATGAGTCTATGGAAATTTTCGGTCTTTTTAAAAAATTAAGATAATCAACACCATTGTATGGGTAAAATCAGTGAATTCTCAATT
Source organism: Syrrhaptes paradoxus (assembly GCA_013400615.1). NCBI lineage: Eukaryota > Metazoa > Chordata > Aves > Pterocliformes > Pteroclidae > Syrrhaptes > Syrrhaptes paradoxus. Next base: position 62,956 of record VZTO01023352.1, on the reverse strand, counting down.
AAATTGTCAAGCAAACTTAAAATAGCTCATTTTCTGAAATTCTGTAATTTGTTTTTAACTTATGATCTTTTAAATCTTGTTAAAATGTTATGCTAAAAACATTAAGCTAAAAATGTCAAAATTAATTACGACATTAACAACAAAGATTATTTTTATGGTCTTTCACAAATCACAGTATCCAGTTCAATGATACACACAGATTTATAACAAAACTAGTCTCACAAGCCTACAGAACTCTTTAAAAGCAGCATATCTGCCATCTTCAATAGGCTTTTGCAGCTTAGTAGGTAGAGATAATTTGTATTTCATACAAATGGTCATTAAAGACACTCCCCATATTTCTCTTAAATTACATAAATTGGAAAATTGTTCATTTCCTCTTCCTCCAGCTCTGTTTTCATGTATGATGAATTTAGGGATGTTTTGCTGAAAATGGGCAAGAGATTATGCTACATACAGACGTGCCTGCTGAAAACAATTCAATGAATTAAAAATAACTGCGGACTGCAACTGACCTTTCATATAAACCATANATATAAAAAAATAATAATAAAAAAACATATTAAAAAAAACTAAACTAAATATACCCAATAAACACAAAAAAAAAAAAAAAAAATCACTATCTCCAGCACCACTATGTGCATAAACACATTTTTCAGTATTATGCTTCAAGTGTTAATTCCAGTCAATACAAAGATCACAGCCTAGAATGTATTAAATATGGGGTTACCTCTATGTGGAGGAGGGATATGTATATAACATAATTTCCATTCCAAGTCCAGTTTTTAACTGAAACTACAATGGAAATGTATTCTTTGTTCATTTTGATATTAAATAAATGGAGAATCACAACTGTGAAAAATAGTTCTGTGGCTAGTGACTTCTTTAGTTTTGAAAACTAAATTCTGTAAATACATATCAATATATTATTCATAAGGATTTTAAAATAACGAAACAACACCTGGAGTAAGTATACATGTAAAAAATGTGTTAGAAATTATATACATTTCTAGTTCAGAACAGATGCAACATATGTCAACATCTTCCTCACTGGTACTTTTCCTTTTCAGTTCAAAGGTTTCCCTACAAAGTTTGTGTGCATGGATTTTCTGACACTTTCAGGATCTAGCCTTACAAACACTCAACTATAGTCCAACTGTGCTCCAAAGCTTCTAATCTTCGTCAAGCTGCTTACACATTTTCAGAATGAAGCCCTCAGTATAGACACACATATACACAGCTAAATGAGATTTGGCTACCGACTTCACAATGTGGCATTTTGTATCAGACAAAGCAACAAAGGAGAGGTGACTTTTTCTCCTGCGTAAGCTGTAAATACCAACCATCACACCACTTAATAGGTTTATTCTATTAATAGCATATATTTAAAGTCTTCAATGCAAGTTTCTTTTGAATTATGTAAGGCTGGTAAATTCTTAAAAGATAATAATCAGCAGTGCAGCAGTTCTTTGATGGTCTGTAATTACCCAGCTGTCCACTATTTGAACGACAGCAGCAAACTACCACTCACCGTTAGTTTATTTTTATTTATAACTTGTACTTTAGGTAAGAATCCATTAATTACAAGCAAAACAAATTGTTTACTCGAAACACTTCCCACAGAGGCTTGTTTTTTCACATGCATTAATCTGGCTGAGATATACATGACATTTTAAATGGAGGTTAAACTGATGTAAATAAATGCAATTATTTGAAAGCAAACAGAATTCAGTCACGTCTATTTCTGCATGGGATTACCATACGTTTTCCCCTGGCGTGTATTGTGAACAAACACTGAACCACAGGAATTCCAGAAGGCTGTGGATTTTAAAACTTCCTACTGACATGAAATTTGACGATATAGCACTGTACTCTTTCTTTTAATTTTATATTATTTGCCTGAGGTAACATCTTGTGTGATTGTTCTTAAGATAATTACCCATAGAACTGCTTAAGCTGGGGGGATAGCAAAAGGTTTTAATTTCACAGACTTTTTTGCTTTTCTAATAAAATGTGCAGAGGAACCCCATGCATGCTGGAGCCCCACACACGGGAGAACTGCCGATACTGACATGGCGGCAGGGCAGCACCTTCCTTCCCACTCAGGACCACACCCTGATAGCCACCATCACAGGCCTCCCCTGGGGGAAACCCTTTCCTGCAGCACCCCAGCCAGCCTGCAGCACCCACCAGCACCCACGCCACCAGGCCCTCACCCCTTTCAGGGGAACCCTGCCCTCAGCCAGCCCCAGCAGCCCGCCACGGCCCTTGGCTGCCTCAATGGCTGCCACAGCAGCAGTGCTCCTTCCTGCTCTTCTCCACAGGCACCGTACAGCACCGCCCGTCCCACCACTGCCCTTCCCTGCCTCACACCCACCTCCTGCCTCAGGGCCAGCCGCTCTCCAGCTCCACTGAGGGTTTTCTCCCACTTCTTTCCTCGAAATATCACCTCCACCTGAGAACAACCACCTCAGCCTCCATCCCAGCCACCATGTCGCTGCGGCTCCTCCTCCTCCTTGAGGCCCTTCGGGAGAGGCAGTGACAGTCCTCACTCACCTCTTCTTTGCCAGCCCCTCACAATGAGCACTTGTCTCTCGCAGCAGACCCCTTCTGCCATCGCAGCCCCCTTCTGCCATCACAGTCCCCAGCAGACAGACAGGCCTTGAAGAAATGGTGGCTGCTGCCTGGAGACTCCAAGCGGCACAGAGAGTCCTGCTGCTGCAACCCCAAAACCACCAGCTTGTGACGTGAAAGTAAGTATTGTGTGCACATATATGTGCATACATACACACTACATCTGTGCAATACTGTTTCTTTGTAGCTTTCTTACAAAAATGTATCAAATTTTGTGTAGGCAAAACCTGTCCTTAGCCAAGTAAAACAAAACAAAGTTACCCTGGTCTAAGGCCTGAGCCACTTCAAAAGCAATTGTTAACTGAAAGGACATGCCAAAATTAACAGCTGTAATCTAGCAACCTTTTGTAAAGGATTTACATTTCAAAAGTGAAAGTTGTTTGTAAAGTTTTTGTGTGTTTTTCTCATATTCTGTGGTGCTTTAGTTTTACTATTGCGCAGCAGCCCTCGATGCAGCTCTTTGAAATAAAGAAGAGTGAAAAATCCCTGTGCACCAGAAGCAACACTGAGGAGCTGCCAAATTTCTGTGCTGCAGGCACTGGGCAGCCCAGTCCTGTTTCTACCGAGGACAAGGTTTTTGCCACTGGTGTCATGGGCAACAAGACCAAGCTGCCCATGGCAGCAAGGTTTCACAAACCAGCTAAGTGGTATGATAAAGACTCTGGGACACAGGGATCTTTTCGTACTCAGCAGCAACAAAATGCCCACCCAATTTAATGTACCAAACCATTTCAGCCCCTATTTTTACCTTTTACTGTCACACAGGTCTTCTGGAAATGATTTAAAATAATATATAAATACGAAATACAAAATGTCAATTTTACATCCTGCTGATTTCAGCTAAAGTTATACGTAAGGAACAAAAAATAATATCATAAACTCTAACCAATGCTATCAAAATACACAGCCAAATAATTAACCTTCTATAGGCTGACCAGTAGCGTTGACAATGGTTGTTTCAAACAACACAAATTAGGAATAATTGCAAAAGGAACAATCTTTCCATAATCAAACCAATGTGCGGACATTGCTGGCTTACAGCACCTTTAGGGAGGCATTGACTGTTCTTCCTACTTTTGTATAAATGTGGAGGCATAAGCATGACGCTGTCTTACTCTTGCTCCGTTGGAGAACTTACCCAGAGGGTAGGGGTGCTAGGCTCCTGGAAGCAGTTTCTTACAAGACCCGATCTCAAGTGCATTTGCAGCAGTGTTGCTGTGTAAGGGCTAGTCACAGTCACAGTTCGGCCCATGTAGACCATTAACCCAGAGATCTGGGAGAACCCAACCTGGGAAAAGTGTATCCCATTTTTTAAAAACGACTTTGTTGCCAGCACTGTAAATCTAGCAATAAACTGCTGCAAAACTCTATCCTCTGTCCCATTTAAAAGAGCTTTGCAGAAAATGGATCTTGGGGGATAGGGAGACACAAGGACATCTGTCTCCAAATATTTCAAAGTGGAGCTTTTCTACATGGGAATAAAACAACATTTTTGTATTTTTTGAATATTTATGTAACTAGCACATTTTTAGAATGTTATTTTTACCATTATTTTGATAAAACATAGTTTTGTGTGGTCACTTCCAAAAAATATAGGCAGGAATATCTTTGTCATAGTCATGTATTATCATCAGACATACATATTTATAACTCTCCATTTCCTTGAATGCTCCACATAAATAGATGCTCAGTGCTTGTCATGTTACATGTCTTGCAGAGAGTAAGAACAAAAGAAAAACAACAAAGAGACAATACAAAAAATATTTTTTTTAAATCTAAGCTGAAAACATAAAAGATAAATGTTCAGGCATTCACTAGTAACAACCACAAATTTGTAGGCAGTGAGACTGAGCTACCTTTTGCTTTCCTCATGCTTGTGAATACAATATGATAGATGACATGTGAATAGGGAAAAAATAATTTTAAACTAGTATCATTCTTTTTGTAAGTGTATTTTATAGTGATAGACTAATTAAAAAACAGTCACCTTTACCTGTATAATAAAGTTCTAACATGCAGGATCTCTATTGAGAGACTAACCTTAATTTCTTTGCTCCAGTCACATGAACCTGGTCAGGGTCACAATCAGTTATACATACCCTGTCATGTGGCACCAGGGTCAGTATCTACTAATTCCAGTGGCTACTGTTACAATATTCAACCACCAAAAGTTTCAGATCAGAAGTTGAAAGTTTGAGACATTTATGAGTGAGAACAGAGGCTCCTAATTTAAAACGTGTGTGACCTTAATATAGCATTTGGGGGTTCAGAATGTTCTTATGTACTTTGCCTAATACTGCAGTTTTACAATACTCCCTCACTTCCAGTCGTAAAACTATGGATTGATTTACCTTATCTGTAAATTATGAAGAATAGATCTCTGAAAAAAAGCAGATTTCCATGGCTACTTTAACCAGTAACAGTCAAAATAGTTTTCCTTAATGTAAAAGCAGAATAAAAAGAACCTGTGTCTAAACCTTAACTCCAGCCGCAAGTTAGCATTTTTCGCAGATGTATGTATTTTTCAGAAAGTACTGTAAGTTGGAATGATTCTGTACTTGTCAATGATAACTGTTCATGTAAAATAACCTTATAATCGGACACCAGAATAACCTATCTTAATCAAAGACAGATGTATATCCATACAGTCCAGTTATTCACAGACAGGAAAAAAAAAATCAAATCTACATCTGACATCATTGTAAGTCTTACATACACAAGTGCCTTCTTCACATGTGATGTAGCAATGAAAAACGATAACCTACTCCTGCTTCCATTGAAATCAGGGACACATACCCATTTCCATCACTTGCAATTGAATGACAGATCAAAACGAGTGTCCACCTTTTGAGAATTCCTTAAAACCAGGTATCATATATATTTGACTAACTCTGATTGTTCCACAACTTATTGGAAGTATCATTTTTTTTCTTCATAATTACCCCAAGGAATTAAAATAAAACTCAGAAAAGTATAGACATGCACTGTATTTTCCACAATTTCCATAATTTCATCTATAATTTTTTTCCATAATTACAGCTGAGAGTACAAGAATACAACTCAGAAACCTGACACGTGTAACAATCTTCATTAGGAAATTACTAAATAAGTGGCAGTATGAAATAGAAATGGAATATCTGTACACTGATATATCTCATTTTCTCTGGTGGGAATTAATATGTTACTTATGAGTGGTATTTGAAGCAAAATCTTTATTTAATCGTGTGTTCTTTCTGAAGCTAAAACTCAGTGCACCTACAATATTATATCTACAAAACCTGTACATTCAAATATAACCAAACCTTCAGCCCTTAAACAGCCAAAATATCCATTATTTACATGATAATTTTGCCTAAGGTTCTCACTCATGATGTTTCAGCAGCTTTTTTATAGAAGATATATTAATAAATGAACTGACAGTGAAATTATTAAAGAAACAAAGTTCTGTATTTTCAATAGTCTGCAAAAGTTTAATGCAGATAACTTAGTCATCGAGTTATGTTTTTGTATCAATGTCAATGAAATTTCAAAATAGTAAGGTAAAGTCAAGAGCAACTTGAATTCTTTATAAGGATTCTGCTTCAGATAGAAAGTCACATTTTGTTCAAAGTATAAAAAACAACAATAAAGTTTTAGTAAGACAGAACAGTGCAATAACTCAAGAAAATTAATGCCATAGGCAGTTTTTCCTCTCTTTTTGACTGCGATGGTCAACAAAATAAATGAAGAACAACAAGAGAGAATCAATGCAAAGGCCTAGAGAGTAAGTCCCATTTTTTAAACTATTAATTTTGTGCTTGGTGTCAAAGGCAATGACAGTAAGCACTGAATAAATACAAAACTTCTCTGGGATTGCTATTTTTTTCAAGATGAAAAATGCACTGGCTTGGAATGTTTATTTGAACCAGCTGTATGGTATTACTATAGAGTCAGGAAGTTAATATATTCTTTGGAAGTCCAGTATGATAATAAGTTATTCTAGCAGCCATAGAGAACGAACAGAGGACATGCAATGTGATTTGGCAGACCAAGTGCAGACACTGCACATGCTCCTAAAGCTATGTGGCAACTATAAGTTACCAGCACTGGGTCTTGCTCATAATTAGAAGAGTGAGTGGTAGAAAAAGGGCAGAATCAAAATTAATATTGTTTCCCAGTACATGAGATGGGACTGATCCTCTCCAAAATTAATAGAATTAAATCTTCTGACTGAGATCTCTCAAGTGACAAGATCAAACTTGTCACGTACTACACCTCTTATCACTCATTATACTATTTTATTCTGGGCATTTGTCTTCAATGATTTATGCAACCGTGTCCTCATTGCTATAGTGCTAGCAGTATAGCAACATGTTGTGATATGAAGCACTGCAAAGTCAAAGAAATCTCTATTTTGACAAAAATGTCCATGGCAAGCTGGTGTGCATGGGTTGTAGGGAAGGAAGAGTGTATATTGAGATATTCTGGTTAAGAACAGCCATGAAATCTTTTTATATTCTGAATCTCTCATAAAACTATTAACAGTGAGATCTTTCATAGCACTACAATCAATCTCCCTGTAATTATTAAATAGCTATGCTGAGGCAAATCAGTTTATTTTCATAATCAGGGATAAAATACAACACATTTTGCAACCTATCACACAGCAGATCACTTACTTGTACTATTAGTGTCTAAAGATGAATTGTCATGCTTCGGTAATATTAATTTTACTATATGAAGTTTAAAGCAAATTAAAGTTACTGCTGAATTTCAAGGCTACATGTATATTTTTATGGCAAGACGATGCAGGAATGCAAGTTATGACACTGCAACATCTAGAAATAATAGGACAAGTTAAAGTTACCATAACATATGTTTTGATTTTAAGTCTGCATTCCCTTATTCTGGGTAATATTGTCACAAACTTCTAGTTGCCTAAATATGGATTATTGTTATCACCCATATCCCATCATCCTTAAGCAACTTTTCCAAAAAGGGAAAGGGGAATTTTCTTTGAGTGACAGATGCAGAATAGTGACAGATGCAGAATTCACCATTTTTTATCCCGTCTGCCATGTAAAATACAATGTGGGACAGTTCTGGAACACCTCTTCTACGCAGAACAAGGACAAAAGCCTCTTCCAGAAAATACCACCTTTACCTTACTTTTTTGCCTTCATTGAGCAATACAGATGTTAAAAATGAACTGAAATCTTAGAACATGGAAATAATTTGTCCAAATTTATTTATAGTTTAAAATGGTTTATGCTTTATGCTACCATATCTTCACTTTCTTTAAACTACATAAACAGTTTATTTTCCAAAATACAAGAAGAGGCATATAATAGTTTAGTTAATTTAAGTAGTCTATCCATTAAATATATAAAAATACAAAACTAAATTGTTCACTGGTGTAATTGGAACAGCTACATAAATCCCAACAGGGCTTTACAACCTTGTGCTAGAAGATACTTTGGCCCTTAATATTAGTCTAATACATTGTCCTGTAAATAACAGATTAAGGGAACAAGTATTCTGGTATGTGCTTACATTTTAAAACACATAATATCTACCTGATATGACAAGTCTTTGAGTTAATGGGGTATTTTACGACACTGACAGACTGTTTAAAACCTGGACTAGATAACACTCTTTTGGGTCCAGTACAGGGTGTTCTAAATTCTGCCCTTTTTTTTTTTTTTTGTTTCCGGAGGACTGTAATGTAAATATAATATATAGAATGACAACTAAATAATTAAAATAGATCATGTCCATAAAATGCATGTGTGACTCCATTTCTGTATGCAAAATCCTCGTGGCATTTTTCCAGCAGAATGTGGCATGGTGATCCTAGTGATGTGGGTGGATGGTGAGAAGCACAAAGTAGGACTCTACCTCCGAGCCTGAGCGGCATGACTCACACAGACTAATCAGCTCCATAACTCCCATGGCATAAACAGCTTTCAGCATTGCGAAGTTCCAACACTAGCAAAACTCATAGGTTGCTCAACTCTAGCATTCTTCCTTTCTCTTCTGACTCCTGTTCTTCATAGCCACATTCAAGAAATCTTGGACTTTCTGCCACATTGTGGTCTCCCGTTTTACTCTGCCCCAAGAGATGCTGGAGAAATCGACCAATCCCACTATTAACTGGGGGGTTTTTTTTGCACTTAGAGTCAGGCCAGTGGCTAGGAAATGAAGGTCACAGTGAAACAGGGCAGAGGGAAAAGGTTTCCAACAGTTTTCCCTGACACTGGGAGAACTCTGCAGATGAATGCGCTCTTTTCAGTCTCATCATACAGCATGAGAGAGAAAATCCTAACAGAACCTCACACAGCTTCCAGTCCCTCAGATGAGCTCTACTTTAGAGAGGACAGGAACAGATGTGATAACAAATTAACTTTAGAATTGCACCCTGAGAGCTGTTGACCATTTCCTAAAAGCTGTTCATCCTCCTGATCTCCTGGCTTTAGTTTGGAAACCATGAGATCCTAGCATACAACAAAAAAAGGGTGAACAACAAGAAAAAGAAAAATAGAGCATAAGACTTAGAACCAAAAGCAAGCAGGGGCAAAACCAGAGTACATGCATGTTTTAAGGGTCTTCCTTTGCTTTTAAAGGTAAACATAATAAATCTAAATACAATGCCAAAACTCAGTGTTATTTTCATCCCCAAATCAAGGAAAAAATTCCAAGACAAACAAAAGTCTATCAAATGATAATACAATAAAAATTATGTTCAAAGCTACTTAATTTTTATTACAATCCAAATTACACCAAATGTATAATATTTGATAACATAATGCTTGTATATTCCTGTGACTGTGCTCAGATTTGCTGTGCAACATACAAAACCAAAGAGTGCCTTTCCCAACAAGTTTACAGGGTAAGCAGTGCACACAGAAAGCAGTGCACCTCGGGAAGTTCAGAGGAGAGGTTGTGGGTACAGATGTGTAGCCACAAGCGTGAGAGAGGAAGATGGAGGATTTGTTTATTTGTTCCTCTTGGACTTCACCAACTACAGTGAAAACTTTCTTAGCACTGGCTTCTTGTAAAGCTCCTTGAAATCAAGACTATGACCATATCCCATGACTAGCATGGAACAAAAGTCACATTTCACCCATATGCTCACTTAAGTTTATGTTGATGACTTCAGGCTGTCTCAACTAAGTCTTCTCAGGAAAAAAAAAAAAAGTCTGAAGGAATAATGACATACTCACTGGCATTCCATTTTTAAGGCAAGTTTGGGAAAAAAAACCTGGCCCTGCTAATACAATGATATGCTACACCTCATTCATTGCCTGTGAGAGGCAGAGAAGAGAAAAAGGGGAGGGGGAAGCAGGAGACGGAATGAGACAGAAAGGAGAAGCAGAAACAAAGACACGGTATCTGGAGACAAAACGAAAGGAGGGATGACATCAGGGAATGAGCCTCTTCCTACATTTGTTAAAACTAAACTCACACACAAACTATAAAGCTGAAATGAAAAACACAGGCAGGCTTATTTGGTTTTATCCTTTCAAGCAGTGAAATTATTTTCTCTATGATTTTTTCCCTGTCAGTTCCTGTCCTTTCCTTGCAATGCCTTCTCCTTTCTCACTTGTCTTTTCTTTTTCCTTCAATGCCATCTTGCTTTATTCCTTTTTCTTTGTTTCTGTCTGCTTCTTTCTTCCTCTTTCTTTCTTCTCTTGCTCTCCCTTGTCTTTTTTTGTCTTGTTCTTTCTCTCCCATGTGTTCCCTGAGCACATGAAGAACATGAGCAGAAATAGTGAAAAAGCATTTTTTTTTCCCTGATGCTCCTTTTCTATCCCCATGTGGATTTGACTGCTGTAGCTCTGTTAGGTTTTAAATACACATGGGGAAGCCACTTGTACTCCCATGTGTTTCAGAACTATCTACAGTAGCACACTCCAGGAAAAACATGTGGGAAGGGAATGTGTCGGAAAAGTTGCTTGTACTCCCTCCAACACGTGGGCCACATTTAACAAGGTCAAGGGACAAGTGTGGCTCACAGGCATTAGTTTGACCGGTACTATAAAAAGGATCGTGCATTCTTCTTTCTTCTACCTGCACACAATTTGCAGTTAATCACTCACCAAAATACAGCTTATGGAGTTTATTTTTAGGCTAGGTGATCATCTCAATGTATTTTAGGACCAGATTATCATACCTTTTTTCCTGATTTGAGAATTCCAAGATAATGAAAGATATAGATGTAACAAGAGGAAACCTTTTTTTTGTCCTTTGTCTTTCCTCCTGCAGGAGAGCCTCACGCATGCTGTGACTGAGCAGACAAGAGTATGCCTGTTAAGCTGGCTGGCTGTTCCTGAGGCAGATACTATCTGCCGAGGGTTCCTTCTGAACTTCCCTGCTACGAGACCAAATTCACACAAAGTATCTGTGAGCTGTTCATTCATGTTATGCACATTTTGACATCTTTCAGCTGGCTTTCACAGATTTTCAAAGCACCTGTTCCAATACAACCTGTCTTTTTGGCAGCAACCAGTACCAGTAAGCCCCTAATTTTTTTTCCTCCTTCACTCAAGCATTTCTAACAATGTACATGTCAAAAAATATAATGAAGTGAAAGGAGGCAAGTGCTGTCCAGCTCCCCTAGATATCAGACCACACCTCCTGCAGAAAAAAAAATTGTTCACATTGTTACACAGACCAAATAAGCTGTTCTTGCCTGTCACTCGTTTCTTAGGGGAAAGGTCCAGCTAACTTGCAAGGGGGCTGTTTGCCATGTGAACAGATGGGCACAGGGTTCGACAGCCAAGAAATGATGGATCAAATTTTGAAATTTGTT
>VZTO01023352.1:0-31105 GCA_013400615.1 Syrrhaptes paradoxus | reverse complement strand
TCCGCGGGGCTGCGGCCGGAGCGGTGCGGAGCGGTGCGGGGACGCCCCGCCGGACCCGGGACCGGCCCTCGCCCGCCGCCGCCGTTCCGCGCTGTTTCGTCCCCGTGCTTGGGGATGCGGCTGCTCGGGGGACGGGGACGCGCCGGATCTCGGCACCTGGGACGCCGCCGCGCTCGCCGCCGCTGACCGGTCCTGTGTGTGTGTGTGTCTTTCAGAGCCGCCCCTCGCCACGCCAAAATGCACCGAACAACCAGAATCAAAATAACGGAGCTAAACCCCCATCTCATGTGCGTGCTCTGCGGCGGGTACTTCATTGATGCGACAACCATCATCGAGTGCCTCCACTCCTGTAAGTACTACCGGGCGCTCCGCCGTGTTTCCCCGTCGCTTTCCACCTTTCCCGGCATTCCGGGAACACAAAAAAACACCCCCAAGCCCAGTGACCCCCCCCCGGGGGCACTCGGGACCGCCGCCCCTCCGCCTTCCTGATGGGCTGGGAAATAGGTGGCTCGGCCGCGGTGCAGTTTTTTCTGAGGATGGCCCTACGGTCCCAGTGACAGTAATAATATATGTACTCTAAGGGTCTCCTTTTCATGGTAATTGCAGCTTATTTGGGTATTTGTTTAGCTTAAGCAGCTCGCTGCTGACAATGGACGGTTTGCCGTTGCTTGCATAGTTTAGAAAATCGCACCTCTATCTATGCGCATCTGAGCATTACCTAGGACCATCACTAAAAGCCTTTCGTGTTTGACTTCCAGTCTGTAAGACCTGTATCGTGCGTTACTTGGAGACCAGCAAGTATTGTCCTATCTGTGATGTCCAAGTTCACAAAACTCGACCGCTTTTGAATATAAGGTAGGAGAAAGAGGCGATGTGCACCCTGCATCTTGTATTTTACTTTGTATGGGGAGACCAGCAGTGCTCGTGTTGATGTTATCTCTTCATCTCTGATTTAAATCTGAAAGGACTTGTCAATTTACAAGCTAACTCGTGTCTATGCTCGGTCTTTGGAGTTTTGTCATTGATTGAAGTTGACGATTTCTCTGGATGCAGTGCAGAAAGTTTTTGTTGTTTTGTTTTTTTTTTTTCATGAGCCAGCCATTCATGCAATGCCTCTTCCCTCTCCCCCATTCTCACGTGTACCATCCCGACAGTTTTTACCTCCACTTTCTGTATCTCCTGGGCATGCTTCACTCCAGCCATAGCTCCTAGTCATTAAAACTCTTGCTGAAACTTTCCAAGCTAAGAGGCAAAAGCCTTTAAGGCATTCTTCTCCTTTCAGAAATATTTTTCTTGTCAGTATCACTCTTTGCTCTCTTTATTTTTCTAGGGAAGACGTAGTTTTTAAGGCCTTCCGAGAGAATTATTTCTGGTAGCACAGATGAGTTTTGTTTTATAGCGGTATTTAGAGCAGTGTTAGTTTGATTACAAAGTCTTGTAAGTTAACTTTTTATGACTAGCCTCCCACTTTGTAGAAGATGCCTCATTGTTGTGAAAGATTATAAATGAGGCACTGCCGCTTGGATTAAAATATTGCTTCATCTGCTTGATTTTGTGTTTTGGGGTTGTTCTTTTTTCAGATCAGATAAAACTCTTCAAGATATTGTATACAAGCTAGTACCAGGCCTTTTCAAAAGTAAGTAGTTAAATTGGGTTTTTTCTCTGAACAGTAGAAAAATAAAACCAGAACTGCTATTCTGCATCAGTCCTGGGAGTTACAGAGTATACTAAAAGAAAAATATATGCTTTTCCATCTAGATGAAATGAAAAGAAGAAGGGATTTTTATGCTGCTCATCCATCGGCTGATGGTAAAAGCTTCTCGTTTGCAACTTTAATAAATGTAGCATTGACCTAGATGCTTTACTGTTTTCTTTTCAACTTACAAATTAGTACTACCATGACAGAATTTTAAGAAGTAAATTCAGCATAATAAAAATTTATTGTTTTCACTGATAGGTAGCTTTAATTTATAATCTTACTATGGAGATTTTTTTTTCTTGTTACTGAGAATTGCCATTCTTCCTGATTTGAATTTCAAAATGTAAATTATTGTGGAAATTTCTGCGCAGCTGCCAATGGCTCTAATGAAGACAGGGGAGAAGTGGCTGATGAAGACAAAAGAATTATAACAGACGACGAGATAATAAGCTTATCCATTGAATTCTTTGACCAGAATAGGCAAGTTCCAGAATGGCAATATTTTATGTTTACCTGGCTGATAGCACCTCTATTTGTTATTTGTTGTAATTGTTTCATTTCTTCTCACAGACTGGAACGAAAAGGAAATAAGGAGAAAGAAAAATCAAAGGAAGAGGTAAATAACTTCCTTGCTCTAGATGAAACTTAACACACACAAATATCTTTGGGGCAGGTTTGTAGCTGAAAAAAACCACATAGGTATGTGTACCTAAACCAAAAGAAGCTCACCTCCTCTTATGACACTAGGTACAGAAGAGGTCAAACATCTTCATGGAGCTGTATATATAAACAACTCTGTAAAATAAAAAATATCTGCAGTATTACTTTTAGAGTGGAATCTGATTTTTTGTTGGATTCTACAATAAATTATTTATTAATTAATTTTTAAACATCAGTATGTAGTACATATGTATTCTAATAAGAGATTTACTGCGAGATAAAAATCTTTATAATTAGTTGCATTTTTAATTACTTATTCTGGAAATGTAATTTACCACTTATTTCTGTTGTTCCTTATAAGGCAGCAGAAAATGTTATATTATAATTCATAATTTAATAAAGTGTATTTAAAAAAAAATAACATAAAATGTTAGAATGCAACCTTGGTAGGAGTAATTGCTAGTTCTCAGTGGGTTGTTTTTCTTTACTATGCCATCAGGTGAATGACAAAAGATACTTACGCTGCCCTGCAGCAATGACAGTGATGCATCTAAGAAAGTTCCTGCGGAGTAAAATGGATATACCTAACACTTTCCAGGTATCTTATGGGGAAACAGTGTTTTTTTTTTTAAATCAGCCTTGCTATTCTAGGCCTGATAATGCTGGTTAGCACTCATTTTCTCATTACAGCCAGTTCCAGCAAGTACTAACAGGTATTTCTGGTGTGTACATGATGTTGATGGGGTTATGAACTTTATTTTTAAAATATCTACCTAGAGAGTTTGGTGAAACTCTGTAATTTTTTTTAATGCTGTAAATATCGAGGTATAAAGAAATTGCTCCTTAAGTTATTTTAAACATATCTAATAGATATGAAAATTCCCTGTTCCTTGCTGGGTTTGCTATAGCATTTTTCAATTTTCTGATATATATGGCAGCAGAGTTACTTTCACCTCAGAGCAAACATAGGCTTGGGGTAAATGCTTGGATACTCCTTAACACAAGGATTCATATCTTGAGCAGATCGATGTGATGTATGAAGAGGAGCCTCTGAAGGACTACTACACCCTCATGGACATTGCCTACATCTATACCTGGAGGCGGGTGAGTGTGGCCAGCGTGCCTCCCCCTGGGGGGTGCAGGTGGTGGCCCGGGGAGGGTGCTTACCAGGGTGTCCCCTTTGCCTTGCAGAACGGGCCTCTCCCCCTGAAATACCGGGTCAGACCTACTTGCAAGAGGATGAAGATCAGTCACCAGAGGGAAGGCTTGAATAATAGCGGGGAGCTGGAAAGTGACTCTGGGAGCGACAAGGCGAGCAGCCCGGTGGGAGGCATCCCTTCCACCTCCTCCTGTTTGCCCAGCCCCAGCACGCCGGTCCAGTCTCCTCACCCCCAGTTCCCCCACATCTCCAGCACCATGAACGGCACCAGCAGCAGCCCCAGCAGTAACCACCAGTCCTCCTTTACCAACAGAGCACGGAAAACATCGATAAATGGCTCCTCAGCCACTTCATCTGGTTGATGCGCCAAGCAGGCTTCCATCCCCCCCCCTCCTTTATATAGATCTCTCTATGCCATTACAGCTTTATAGATGCTAATCCATGTGACTATCGTCCAAATTGCTTTCTTTTGTAGTGACACTGAACTTGGCTATAAAAGGCGGACTAGGTGACATTCAGGATGGACGTTAATGGAAAAGCAAGATTGAAATGTAAATTGTTTTCAGAGGACTGGGAAACAAACAAAAGTTACACCTTCACCTTGTTCTGTGTGATGCGGAGTTGTTTCCGTCCCCATCATCTGGACTCGGGAGTCTCGAGAAGTCGATACAAATCCCGGGAAGTAGTTTGTTAATCCAGACTAACTCCTCCATTGCGTTCTCTTCAATTGTTATTGTTCTTATGCTGTTTTGTGAACCTGTAGAAAGCAAGTGCTTTTTCATCTTGAAATCCAACAAAACGGAAAGAATATGCATAGAATAATGCATATATGTAGCCATGTCACTGTGAATAACAATTTTTTGCGTATTAGCCATTTTGATTCTTATGTTGCATCTTTTACTTCTCTGTTGCTGTGCAGAACCGATCAAAAGAAAAGTAAACTTCAGTTTTACAATCTGTATGCCTAAAAGCGGGTATTACCGTTTTATTTACTGACTTGTTTAAATGATTCGCTTTTGTAAGAATCAGATGGCATTATGCTTATTGTACAATGCCATATTGGTATATGACATAACAGGAAACAGTATTGTATGATATATTTATAAATACTATAAAGAAAATATTGTGTTTCATGCACTCATGATATGGTTGTTAAATTTCTAAACTGGTTCGACCCTTGCAGATGCCGCCTGTTTGAGCTTTGCTCATACTGCAAGAAACACTTTGTTTGTGAGAGCTACAGTATTGGGAAAGCACATTCAAGTCTCTGATGACCTGGAGGCAATTGGCAATCTTAAAAGGATTTTACTGGCTTTGTCTTTTTTTTCTCCAAGTGATATATTTTTACTTTACCAAATGTTGAAGTGATGCAGTGAAGAAAAAAAAAAAAAAAGGTTAAGGGACATGGAAGTCTTTGACCTGTTTGATTACCTTTTTATTACTTGGTGTGGTGGGACTGTGTTTTTAAAAGCACATGGAATCATTATAGAAGCCATAAACTATTTGGTATAAATTTTAAGGAACCAGCAAGTGGCTGGATGAAGGCATTTTATCTAAATTTGTTTTAATATATATGTATAAGGTACAGTACTAACTTCATTAAAATTTAACAGGTACTTTAATATTTCCAATAAATTGTGGAGAATGCCTCCTCTTTAATGGCCTGCAAATAGGTGCATTTTATTAGAGGCTTCTAAGGGTATTATTTTTTCAGTAGAAGGAACTTTTTCACCATAAAATATGAACAGCCCAGAACACTTTTCAGTTTGTGCTTTGCTTTGGTCGAACTTTGTGTGTGTTCATCACCCATCAGTTATACATTTGTGAGGGTGTTTATTCTATATGGATATTGTTTCATGTTTGTACGGGGAAATTGTAGTTAAACATTTCATTGTCTCCAGTCTGCAAAAGAAGCACAATTCTATTGCTTTGTCTTGCTTATAGTCATTAAATCATTACTTTTGCATATAAATTGCTGTTATTTGTCCTGCTTGTTTTTATAGACCAGGTAATTGCAAATCCTCCACAAGGTTATTGCTTATTGATGTATAATGTCTTGTTAAACAAGAGTTGATATTTTTTTCCTGTAGTAAACATGTACAGTTCAATTTCAACAGTAAAAATTTCAGTTTTATATACACGAATAACTTTCATTTATAGCTGATCAAAGAAATAAACAAATAAAAGGGATAATTCATTGAAAAATAGCAAATGACCTCTGTTGATAATGTGGTGTTGAAGGACAAACATCTCGTTCTCATTAGAAGCCTTTCTGGGTATACAAAAGATTTTAGTGAACAGAACAGTGTAGTACTAAAATAACAACAACAAAAAAAATGCCTAGAAATCGCCATGATTTGTTTTGGTTCCCTGCCTTGAAAACATTTGCTGTTCTTTATTTGACCCCGGATTATTCTTGAAAATAAGCAAATGGTATATTCTCACATCCCAGTCAGCCACAAGTTTTACCTCTTATCTGTCCAAACTTAGCCACGTTAAACTGCACTGGCTGGGAAGAAAATAACATGATTATTGTGATGGCGAGTGCAAGGTTCCTCCTGTGTTGCTCTGGATTACTTTCTAAAGCCTCAGTGTAACTAAATACGTTTTAATGTAAAGGTATCTCTCCATGCGACCGAGTGTCTATCTTGGCATGATTCCCTCAACTCTATGAGTTAATCACACTGTACGGGTTGAATAAATTCACCTAAAGACCAGAACTGGACCTGCAGCAGAGGGTTGTACTTTAGCACACTGATCAAATTGCTCTGATTTATACTGGAAGTGGCTGATAATGACAACTTTTAGCATCAAAACTGAACTACTCTTGGTCTTTGTAGAGTGTCCGTGAAGCACAGAGCAATTAAAAAGAAGCTGGATAACTCCCTTCGAGGTTTATTAAGCTCTTACAGCACTTTCGACATCTCACAATTTGACATCTCCCGTCTGAAAAAGAACAAACGTTTTCGGTAGCCCTCTTGCCCAGCTGCAGAAGCCGCCGCGGATGCTTGTGCTGCCATGTGAAACTTCTATTTTGCTGCTGACCCTAGGCAGATGGCACGGCGACGGGTAGATATTGCTAAGCACAATTAGGAGGACGATCAAAGATAGCATTTTGATGTTCTACTTGCGAGGTTGCTGTGTCAACCTCCCCGGGTTCACAATATTTTTCTTTGCAGCTACATAGCGAACGGGTTTCCTTACAAATCTATCTAAACCCTCCCTATTTGGAAAGAAAGATCAGCTCGGTATATGTCAGAAGAATATTTTCATTATCCGACGTTGCGTTCATATAAATCGAGGGATAAAGCCGAAGTCTGATGCGTTTTTCTAAACTTGTTCAACAAGCAATCTCATCAAAGGAAGAGGCAGGGGCGGTCTGTGCTCGCTAGAAAATTATGGTTTTCTCTCATTCGACCAAATTTCCCGCCCCGGTTCAGCTGCCGGCAGCTCCAGGCAGCGCTTTTGTGCCCGGCCGGAACGGGGGACGGGCGGTAACCACCCAGCCCCCGGGAAAGCGAGGGAGAGGGAGCGTAAAGAGCTCCACAGGCTTCTGGAGAGGACAGGCAGAAACAGGGAGAAGGAACGCAGAAATATGCAGAAAGAGAAGGAGCATGACGAGCTTGCTAAACTGAGCTGTGTGTGCTCCAGCACCGAGCGTTGCTGAAAACAACCTAAGCCGCCGCCTTTCAGCAGGCTGGTGCCGGCGGGCTGGCACCGCCGAGAAACTCCCCAAAACCGGCCGTGTCCCGTGGGCAGGGCGGGAGAGCGCGGGCGGCTACCGCCGCGGCGGCGGGGCCCGGGCGGCACCGGAGGGAGCTCCGGGGGACTCCACTCGAAGGCGACGTTCTCCGATTTTCCGATAAGGAAGGGGGCACTGAAACCCGCGGGCGAAGGCAGCTGGAGCGACGGGCGTCCCTCCGGCCGAAGAGATGCTCTCGGTCCCTGTTCCCCCGCGGCTGCCGGGGACACGCCGCTGGTCACCGCCGCCGTGCAGCTGCCCAAGGATCCACTTGTTTCGCTGGGGATTTTCAAAGCGCGGTCAAAGAAGGTCCTCTCGGGGCCGGTACCGGGGCGAAGCCTCTTCCCTTCCATCCCGGCCACCCCCGCGCTGCTTTTCTTCCTCACCGCGGACCCGGACCGCCCGTCCCTTCGCCCCGGTGGCAGAGAGCTGTGCTCCTGCCTTCCAAACATCACTTCTGGACTGTTCATCTCTCACCACGCAGGAGCTCCTGCAGTTCCGATCTTTGCCACCAAACCGGTCCGCGAGGATCGGGTTGTCTCGCCGTGCCTGGCTCTGGTTTCCAGCCCCGGCGCTGGGCGGGCGGCGGCCGCGGCCCCCGCCGCCAGGTACCGCAGCGGGAGGAGGGTGGTCGGGCACGGCGAGCACCTTACTCCCTCCCAATTTTAATATGGTGAAATTCTGAGACAATGTTTACTGAGATAAGTGTTTCCTGTTTCCGCTGTTAATTTTTAACGTTCTTGCTTCTACTCTGGGTACTTGAAACGGATTTCCTTTATTTTACTATAAACAGTTTCTTTTTCATGTTTTCTGTCTGTCTCCTACCAAAAGGACACCTTGAGAAGAACCTGCTCTCCCGTCCGAAGGGCTGCGGATCTCCGCTTTCCCGAGTTCAAAGTCGTTGTCCGGCTCCGAGAGCTCCAAGCCACGGTTGCTTTGTGCTTTATTAATTCAAGAATCGCAAGAGGATTCTGGCAGCAAGGATTTCTTCACAGCTCCGCTCACTCACCCTCTTTCCCCACGATTAACAGAACAGTCCCACCGGGACAACAGAAAAGCTGCCAGAGCCCGGTGGGGACCGGGGCAACTTTTGGTGTCGCCGTCTTTGGGATATTTATATTTATTTAACAGCGACGATGTCGGCTGGAAAAAAAAAAAAAAAGTCGGTAACGGCTCAGGCACGAGGGACATTGAATTCCCATGGCAAAGGGAGGTTTTCCCTGCCGCGGGTGGGCAGGGAGAGGGACTCCCATCCCCGGTACTGCCAGGGAGCCGCGGGCGCGCCGGACCGGACAGCAGCGGCGGCGGAAAGGCCGCGAGCGGCGATGCCGGAGGCGGGCATCACCGCGGGGCNCCGCCGCCCGGCAGAGGCCATCTTGCGCCTGCGCAGCTCTCCCGCCTCGCGCCCGCGGAACTTCCCCCGCGCGCCGCCAGATTCGAATCGGGCGCGAGGCGCGGGGGGCGGCGCGCGGGGACCCCCTCGGGCGCTCCGCGCTGTACCTCGCAGCCCCGTGCAGCGCCGCGCAGCCCCCGCGGAGCACCGTCCCTCAGCCTCCGCCGGCGCGGGAGACTGCCGCGGGGTGCGGTGCACCGTCCCTCCGCCTCGCCACCGGGCCGGGCCGGGGGGAGCGAGGGAGGGCGGCGGGCACGCCCGGCAGACAGCGCACACGGCTGCAGCCGCCCTCCGCTGGGGCGAAGCGATGCAACCGCAGCTCCCGCACCGCCCTGCGCCCCCGCCTGCCCTTCTGCCCCCGACCTGCCCTTAGGGTGCTCCAGCGAGCCCAGACTTTTAGGGGTGTGCGTGCCGGGAACAGGGCACCGAGATGGGGCTTCCCGGCATCTCCCGGCCGGCTGCGGGGTGCCGCGGTCCCGTATTCCCGGCCGCCCTGCCGAAGGGACCCGGCCTCCCTCCCAGACCCGCCGGCCCCAGCCTTTCCCAGGGCACGGCGGGGCCCCGGGCGCCCCGACCTCCCCCAGAGGGGGCAGAGGGCCGCTGCAGCCATTTGGCGCTGGTATTTTGATGGCACGCAGCTGAATGTCGCACCTCTTCTAGAGAGACAAAGGGCCGAATGTCCCCATCGCCGGGGAAAGGCAGATGCTTTCCCCGCTCCCCGCGCAGGTGCTCTCAGCCCAGGGAGAGGCCGGGTGACATCTCCCCGGTGGCAGGAAGGCACTTTTCCAATAGCAGAGGCAGCCGGCAGCCCTCCCCACCCCGCACCCGCCGCCGGTGTCTCTCCCGCGCCGCACCCGCGGTGGAGGAGGCCGAGACCGGGTGGCGCCGCCCCGCATCCCGGGGCCTCCGCTGGGCGCTGGGCTCCCGGGCACCCCTGCCTGCATTCCTCACTCCTCCTTCCGCATGGGCTGGGGTTGCTCGAGAAGTGCCTCTCCAACGAGGCACTTTCTGAGCGGTGGGACAGCATCGTGCCAGAGATCCTGCGGCTGGCGGAGGCCTCCGAAATGGGCTGATCCTTAAAAAAAGGCAAAGAAAGAACAACAAAAAAACCTACCCTACCCCAAAACAGCCCCGCATACACAACCCCAAAAACTTTTTAATTTTTAACATGACACCCCCCAAAAAAAACACAAACATCAACAACAACAAAACCCCAAAACCAAACAAAACCCCAAAACCAACCAAAACCAAACCCCCAAAACCCAAAAAGCATGGGGAGAACGGTGCTGGAATGGTCAGTGTTGGCATGGCCATGGTGCAGGGGTGCTGTGCGAGGGATGCTGCTGCCACTGCGCCGGGTGTGGAGCCTGCGCGCACCCTCCGCGGCTTCCCGGCAGCTGGGCTGCGCGGTGTCGCGGCTCCGCCCGGACACCCCCCGGTGCTCCGGTGCGGTCGGTGGGCCCGTGTCCCATCCCGAGCCCCGGAAGGCTGATCCCCCGGGCTGGCTGCGGAAGGCGAACGGCGGCGGCCGGAGCCCCGGCGGTCACGGCCCTGCCGCTGCCCGGGCCCGGCGCTGCCCCCGGGCACCGAGGGACTGGCAGCGGGGGAGACCGGCAGCGGCGAGGCGGGCCCTCAGCGCCGAGAGGGATGCCTACCAGCCACGAGCTGCCATTTTGTCTGTTTTAAAAGGGTTGCGTTTCCCCTCTCCTGGAGAACGGTGCGCGGCGGCGGCAGCGGTATCCCCCCGGGCCCTGCCCTTCCTCGGCCGCCCTTCGGGGTGGCCCCGGGGCCGCACGGGAGGTCCCCTCGGGAAAGCTCCCGCCAGCCCCGGCCTCCCCAGCCCTGGCGCTTTCCTTGCCACCTCCGCCCTAGGTGCTCGGGGTTTGCAGGCTTTTCAGCTGATTTGTTGCTAATAGCAACCACACGACAGCGATTTGCAGCCTTTTCTGCTGCTGGTGCCTCTCGTTACACCTTCTCCTGCAGACCGGGATGTCGTCGTCTGACTGCTGCGTGTCCCCACCCCTCTAAGCACAGCAGCCAGGGACAATGATGGGGACGGGGCGGCCGCGGGCTCCGCCGGGCGTGGCGCAAATTTGGTCCTTCCAGATCAAGAGCTCAACGCTGGCCAGCCCCTCGCGGCCGCAGCCGCGCAGGCTCCGCGGGTTTCGCATTGTGCGGCGGCAGCATTGTTGTGTTGCCAGCGCCCGCAATCCTACCGGCGCGGGGGGCGAGGCGCTGCCGGGTTTACATATGTAGATACCGGCAACGTTCAGCGCCAAGCCGACACACACCCTCCCCCGGAGCAACAGACACAAAGGAAGACCTCGTTCCTTTCAAGTCCCCGGAATAAATTAAGCTCTGGCTTTCAGTTTTGGAACGTCCCAAAAATACTTGTCTTTTTTATTTTTATTTTTTTTATTTTTTTATGGCACTGCACAAGCGCTGACGGTTCCGCAGGAAACCAGAGGTGTAACCATATGCACGTGGTAAAAAGGGCTCAGCCCTAGCAGCTAATATTTCCTGCTCCCATCCTGCAAGTCAATCTGAAATGTTTTGCCTTTTTCCAGTTTATTTATCCTTTACAATTTTTTTTTCTGTCTTTGCCCAGTGCAACGGCCACGCACCAGTCTCCAGTAGCCAAACCTTATCCCCAGTTTACGTGTTATGGTTACAAGTGTCTTCTCAAATGCCAGCGTCGTCCTCTTAGGTGAAGAAAAAGGAGACGTCTTCTTTGTAGTGCGTTTGAAGTGCCTCGACGTTTCTGTCTTCGCCTCACAGAGCTGATTACTCCATAGGAAAGTCTTACAACTTAAACTCGCTACCAAAAATTCGTAGAGGGGAGCCCAGAGTATTGTGAGTTGCTGGAGCCCCGAGCCACAGCTCAGGGAAAAAGAGAGGGGACTCCACTGCTACGGTCCCTCTGACAGAGTTTTTTGCTAAAATCACGTCATGGCAAAGGCAAACTTAAATTTGAAAATTAAATTTATCCGAGGATTCAAATATATATTTTAGCAGAGGCTATACATGGAGAGGGAGACCCTTCACCCAGCATACCCTATTCGAGAAAGCACTTCGGTTCCCTGCATCCCAGTAACTCCCATTAACATTTCCACGCGTAACCCCCCTGCTTTCAGAAGCCCAGCGCTTTCAGCTCCGGTCCGCGGGAGCAAGCGGGGGAGTTAGCGAGGTGCTCTTTCCACCAAACGCGCTCAGTCCTGCAGACCTGGGATTAAAAAACTAATTTCTGTAACCCTCTAAATATCAGCTCAAAGCCTTGAACAATTTGCCAGCCGTGTGGCAAGTGTAGGAAACCCTTCAGAGGCATATCGGGCTACCCAGCGCGGTGCCGAGGGGCGCGGGGGGCGGTGGCTCCGGCTCCAGCACGGATGGCCCGCAGCGCCGGGGGGGTGTCCCGGGGGGCGGCCGGTGGGAGCCCGCAGCCGGTGGGGAAGCCGCCACACCCAGGTACTGGAAGACCCCAGATTTTAATGAGCGTCGCTCAGTTTCAAGCCGTAGAGGAGTGCCGACGGCTTGTCCGGCCGCGGCTCCATGGGGCAGGAGCCGTCGGGGGGCAACGAGCCCGGCCCTGGACTCGCCACCCGGCGATCCTCCAGCCGGGGGGCACCAGCGGAGGACAGAGCCACCTGTTGCCTGTCACCCGCGGGGACGGGATCAAGCCGGGAGAACCCCTCCCCCGGAACTCCTCACCCTCCAAATAAACTCCAGGAGCAACTTGCCCTTCATCGGCTTGGGGAAAATGATGCTTTCCCGCCCCGTTACGGGCGTATTTTCGAGTGAATGAAAGGCTCAGATTAAAGGGAAAACCGAATGCACGTTATTAATCTGGATGATTCTTGCGTACTCCCCTGGTCTCCGGTTTATTTTATATGGTGATGTGTGCAGTAACGCAGTCGTTACTATTACCACCCGCCTAAGGGTACAGGTCTCCTACTAATGACTACCCCAGCAGCAGGGGCAATGAAGTCTCACAACTACGTCATTTCCATAAATGATTTTCCGTCTTCAGTACTTTTGCGAGAACTGGTGATATTTCCGTAGTCCGCATTTGCATGGTGTTTATTCCTCATTATTATTATTATAAACCATGTGAACAGACTTTCAGTATCAAGCAACGAAATGTAACAGCAAGTTTTGGAGGCACTCAGGGCGCGTTTTGTTGTTCCACTTATCCGAACATAGACTTAATTAGACAGATAAATCAATTTATCTGTAATCGACACATCTGCTTTTTTTTTTTTTTTAACCCTCTGGAAGTAATTAATCACCATTTGTTTATTTTTTTAATTTAACTTAAGAACAGAAATAAGTAAAAAAAATGTGCTTAACAGCTGTTCCCTTCTCAAGTACACATGGTGATAATTTCCCAAAATATTTTCTGTGGCAAACGACCTTCTCACCAATCTGATTTAATTTGTCTCATTTACTTGCAAAGAACAAAATCGCCTGTTTTGTTTGTTTGCTTAAAGAAAGATTTTTTTCGCATTAAATACTCCTGAAAACACGTGGCTCATTTTAGACCATGATATTGTTTACGTTTTCCCACCTCTTTTCAGTTGAGCAAACCCAGAGATGATTTAAGATCAGCCGTCTTTCCTACACTTTTTCAAACTTTTAAGATGAGGCTGAAGTAACTTCAGCATTTCAACTTTAAGGTATGAGGCAAAACTTTATACTACCTATCAAGTAATGTGTTTCCATAGTGTCAGTCATCTGATTTTGTACATTTAGAGCTCTGCAGAACAAAACACCAGCCTATGAAATCCTAAGGCACTGTGCGTTAGAAGGTGGCTGCAGAAAGAGGCATTATGTATTGAATGATTTGACTCTGGCTTTCTGCTGTGGATCACAATTTCACTTGGAGCAGCCTGATCGATAGCAGAGCTAACTAGTAACTTCGTTGACAAATATCCAGCATCTTGGGAATCGCCCTCAAAAGATACCGGAGGAGATGTAGAGTCTATTTCCATTCAAATCCTGATAACCCTGATTTTATTTTGCAGTCCCACCGTTTGCTTTAGTTGCTATGAAGACCTTCAAGGCTATGTTTACTCATAGACACAACTATGCCTTGTCCGGCCGCTCATGAAAATAATTATTCATAAATACTTCTTACAGCCGGAGACACCAAGATGCGAAAAGTGGAAGGCAGTCACCACGTAATCTACCAGAATGATAACGCTGCTGAGAAAAAAAAAAAAAAAAAAAGTTAAAACGCGCTGTTTTGGGGCAGAGGAAAAACTAATACCTGTGCTTGGCAAAGTCAGAGGGCTGCTGCCGGACCGTTCCCCCTGTGTCCCCTCCTGCGCTGCTGTCCACCCGCCGCCTGCGCCTGAGGTGCGGGCAGCTGCGGCTCTGCGCGGGCGGGCGCTGGGGCTCGGCATTAACGCTGCGCGGGTGCGTGGTGCGAGCGAAGCCTCCCTTCCCAGGGAACGACGCTTCTCCCGCAGCTCTTGCCCCGCGTGGGTCCCTGCATAGGAGGTGGCTGCAGTCCCCGAGAAGCCGAGGAGCAGCAGCGCTCCGCGGGTGTGGGCGGGCGGGGGCTCCGCGGCACTGCGCGGGGCGAGTTTATTCCGTGCGGCGCAAAAAACCCCAGCGTGGGCTGTACGGTGTAAGGCAACAGCGGAGATCCCCGAGGAGGAATCGCGATGGTGGTAACAAAAAAAAGTAAAAAAAAAAAAAAATTTAATCAAAGGACCCTCCTCCCCGAAGAATAAAGGCGAGGCGGGGTGTGGTGGCGGGAGCTCGGCGGTTGCCCTTATTTTCCCTTTTTTTTTTCCTTTTAATTTGTCCCCCACCCAGGGAGCAAAGGGGGAGCGGGGCGGGGGGATCCCCCAGGAGCTGCCGGGCGATGCGTGGGATTCCGCCGGGGCGGCGGCGCTCCCCCTCCCTGTCGCCGGGCCCTCGGCACGTTGCGCAGCAGCGGAGCGGGACGAGGCAGCACCGCCCCAGCGCAGCGCCGGGGCCGAGGGGAGCAGCTGCCTGCGCGGGGCGGCCGGGGCAGGGGGGAACCCTGCAGCGCGACCCGCCGAGGCGCCGCTCCCAAATGCTGGCGGGGGTGGGTGGGCATGCCCCGGCCCGGCCGCCCGCCATCCCACCGCCAGCCTCTGCGCCCCACCTCGCCTGCGCCGGTCGCGGCGGGACGCAGAGGGACAGCGGCGGCGGCCCGCGGGGGTCGAGCCCCCGCTGTGGGCCCGGCAGGTCCCTGCGCGGAACCCGTCCCCGTCCTCTCCCGGCGCTCCGGGAAGAGCAGCTCCCTGTACGGGGGTGAGTGCACATGGCTGCCGGTGTCCGTCCTTATGTAACGCCGTGTCCGTGCACACCCCCGGGCACGCCGCCACGCCGCTGTGCCTGGGGCGCGGGTGCGGTTCGGAGGCGCAAACTCCTCTCTCCGCGGACCTATAGGTCCCTGCGGCCCCGCGCACCCCTGCAGGCACCCGCACGGGCACCTGCACCGGTACATATAGCGCCGGTGTGCAGCACCTCGCCGTGCGGGTGCGGGCCGCCGCAGCGGTGCCTGTCCCCCGGCCGCGCACCGTTCCCCGCGGGCACACACCGAGCCCTGGGACCGCGCAGCGGCTCGGCGGGCTCCGCGGGACAGCGCGCGGCGGGCCGGGCGCGCTGACGTCACGGGCGGCGTTGGCGCGGCCCCGCCCCCCCGCGGCGCTGCTTCCGCCCGGTTGCCAGGGCGACAGGTACACAGTGCGGGCCTGCGCGGGCGCGCAGCTTGCTGCGCCGCCGCCATGAGCCAGCGGCAGGTCTTGCAAGGTAGGCTGGGCGGCGGCGGACAGGGCCGGGGCTGGGGGAGGCTGCGGGGCGGCCGCTAACCCGGTGCCCCAGCCGCTAACGGGGTGCCCCGGCGCTGCCGCCCGCAGTTTTCGAGCAGTACCAGCGCGCCCGGACGCAGTTCGCGCAGGCGGTGGCCGAGCTCGCCTCCCGGCCGCAGAACATCGAGACCCTCCGAGACGCAGGTACGCGCCCGCCGCCCTCCGCCACGCCAGAGCCGTCGGGGCCACTCCGTAACGGCTGCGGGACCCCTGCGCCCCGTTGCCGTTGTGGGTGGCGCCCAGCGGCGGGGGATGGGGGAGCGCGGCGCCGGGCCGGGCCCGCGGGGCTGCCCGGGCGCTTCGGTGCTTCTCTCGCCCGCAGGCTGGCCGCTTGGTTTCCCAGGATTTCTGTTCCTGTGTGGTCTGGCCCGGTCCCTCGGCCCCGCGGAGCCAGGACGGGCTGGCCGAGCCCCCTGCGGCGCGGTGGGACAGGTCATAACGCTCCTCGGGTGGGTGCGCGGGTTGCCTGGCTTGTCTGTGGGGCTGTATCGGTGTTTGTTTTGAGGGAGATGTCTCTGGCTGTGAGACCATAACTTATTTTTGTTTCAGGGAAAATAGCCCACTTCTTCATTTACTTCCTCGTGCTTCTGCTATAGCTTTATGTGAAGCGTAGAAAATGGAATTCCCAGGGAAGCCGCCACTGACTTGCCAAGGAAAATCTGTTAGAAGTAACTATTTTTATACTTGATTTCCAAATTACTCCTAAATTCTTCAGTGCTTTTCACCAGCAGGTTTGCTCAGCTTAGGAGGGATTCAGTTTTGTTATATTGCCGTCGTGGGATGTCATGAACCAAATTGAGCATTTTTAGAAACAGGAGCTGTGGGAACACTTCTACCAGCTGTTGTGCTGCTGGCATCTGGCAGACCCACTCCGCTTGTCCAGAGTTCCTGAGCTTAAAAAAGAAAAAAGAAGTGCTTAGTACCTGATTACCTGAAAGGCAGATTGAACAAGTGCTGTAAATCCGTAGTTGGTTTATCATGTGTTATTCATCAGTTGATTATGTTTTGGTTTGTCTTGATTTTGTTTTTAATATTTGTTGCCCAAATCTAGTAAATCTGTCAGTCTTTTCTGAGATACAATGTAAACAAACAAAGAAAAAAAGAAAATCAATCACATAAATGTTTTCCACTTCCGGTTGTTGTATTTATGACTGTCTACTAAAATGGTTTTGTTGAAAATCTATCACTTAAATTCTTGTTAAAGAAACATATGCTTTGATTATGGGAGTTACACGTCGACACCAGACTTTTTGTAGCGCCTTACTGTTCCTCTTGATTTTTTTTTTTTCTTCTGTCTTTCAGTGAGGTAATGCCCCTGCGTTAGTTAGTACTGTTTATCAAAGGGACCTCTTGGGCATAGGAATAATTTATGTATATATATAATATTTGTAAGAAGAGGTCCCTCTGTTCATTTACAGTTCTGGTTTTAGCTGCTCACAGAGAGAGATCCCACTTAGGCAGGCTTCTTACATTTCAGTGTTTTTACAAATGCAGAAAGCTTCTGTTTTAAGAAAGAAAACAAAGTTCCAAGCTAGTTTTAATTATATTGTATTTCTTCTTAAAATGATTATTTGATGTGATCTGGTTGGTAGCTTTATCTCAGAACTGATTTGTTGCTTGTGCAGAAGAAATAATCAGTTCAGAGGCCTGAAACTTCGGTGCACAGCTGGCATTGGGCTGAAGGTTAATTTTACAAGGTTCAGGCTCTGGGGTAGTGTGGAAATGGGCATTTGTGTAGGCTATCATCCCTTGTGGCTTTTTCTGGCACTGAGATACTTTTCCGTAGGCTTTAGTTTTTCAGATGCTAGAAAAGAGTGAAATGGCTGCAAATATAGTGTTTCCTATTACAGGTTATTTGACTGGCTGAGGCTGCAAATATCCTCTTTCCCAACCTGTGCCTTTAAAACTAATTCATAGCTGTATAATGAAAATGATAGCGGTTAGTTTTGACCTTTTCCGGACATGCTAGATACAGGTTTTAAAATCTCCTCCTACATGAAATGTGATTAAGTGATTTTTAAAACCTCTTCCCAAATAAAATGTGTTTTGGTCCTTTTTTAAAGCACTTACACAAATACTTTGAGACATCTCTGGCTAGCAGATAACTCTTACAGTCTTGATCTAGTGAGCTCTGGAGCAGTGACTTGAGAGAAAAATTTCCATCTATACATGTATCTCTGTATAAATCCATATATGAAAGGATTTGGGGCTTGTTTCTTATTCAGGTAAAGAAAGTCTTTGCCTGCTGTCATTTGCCGTTAGCTTTAGGAGGCTGGGGCACCTTGCAGGATTCTTCGGTTAGATCTCAAAGGTTGTCAGGGTTTAGTCTTTCTCCGGCTGAAGCAGAAGGCAAGCAACTTGAATTTGAACAAAACTGAGCCCTCAAAATGTACTGTTGTGTACTCTTGTATTATTTGCCTTGGTTTATATTCCTGAAATATCTGAAATTCAGACTGGCAGCGGTGAAAGATCAGTGCTCAAGGAATAAAGCGTTTTGGACCATTTTTAGAAGTCTTTTTGGTAAACCGTATCTTATCAGGATAATAAATACTAGTTTGAGACCTTGTTCCTTGTGAAAGTGTCTCTGGACACCATGCTAACATCATGAAAGATGGAAATGTGTTTAGAAAAGAAGTCTTGACTACACTATAAGTCCTGCTTCTGTGGTATTGAACAGGTACAAGCGGTGGTATTGTTGCAAATTAGGAGATGGCAGACTGCAGCACGGAGGGAAACAAGTGGCCAGGATCAGACATGGGACTTTCTTACACTGGCTTAGCTGTTGAGAAACCTTAAGGAACCATTATTGTGGAGACTCCTATGTGTGACCTGACGGGAACTGGGCAAGCTGAAAAGCAGGTCAGAAGGGTCCAACAGGAAACCCACCTTTTCCCAGGACATCTCTCTTCTGAGGCTTCTGTGTCTTGTCAAGCTCTTGAGCTGCCTTTCCTACTGAGCAGAAATCCCAAAAGTGGTTGTAACTAGGGAACTGGAATCTGGCCCTGGACTTTGCCACATTTACAGGGCACTGACTCTGTCGTGGTCAGGAATGTCCTGGGGGTTTAGTGCCTGGGAGCTCAGCAGCTTTCTGGTGGCAGGGAAGTGTAAGGAATGATCAGAGAAATTCCTTTGTCAGAACTCATTCCTGTGTGTTTTCCAGCTCTCTGGTTGGCTTTGATAAGGTTGTTCCTTATGATTAAATACCACCATGAATAACAATTGCAGGATTTGTTGTTTGAGTGTTTAATTAATGGATACTTGGGGAAAAAATTTCCTCCAAAACTCCTAAACTTTTTCTGTTTAGTAAATATATATTTGGAACAATGACAGACAATTAATTTGTCCAATCTTGTTTCTGAAGTGCTGCTGACTGATGGGAGAAGCTGCTTTGATAGTAATGGTTTTAAACGTGTTCTTTAAAAATAAATCTACTAATTTGGCAGCTATAGTTAATGAAGTTTGGTACTGGAATGCATTGCTGAGCTACACACCCCCTTGTCCTTCCAAAATTGTAAATCCTAGAAACAGACTATTTTCAATTATAACAGCAGATGAACTTGAGCTCTCTTTCTTTTCTGTCTTAGAAAATTTAGAAGAAAATCTGAACTGGTTCCAATATGCTTCTAAGAGTGGTAGTCACTGAGGCCCTAATTTTTATTTCTTCATCTGCCTTGTGAAGTGCAGCACTCTGTAAATAAATAGCCCCTTTCAAATAGCATTTTGGTTTTATTTCTTTATTTAGAGGCGTTTACAATTCAGCATTAATAAATACATCCAAATAAGACTTGAATTTCTGGGTATTCATTTTTTGTATTCTCTCATAGTATGAATTGAATTTTTATTTATTTATTTTGCATTAGAACTTGTGGTGATGGGATCATTGCTTTTAATTTGTAAGTTATTTAAAGATATTATTTGGGTTAAGAAACAGTTTAGTCTTGCAATTTAGCCTTTGACTTTAAAGATATTACAAGATCAGCTCTTTAACCCCTTTCTCGGAGCTGATCACATTCTTAAGCATAGTGGCTGTGGAAGTCATAGGGAAAGCTCAATTTAGAACATGGAAGAAGAAATTTGAAGCTGTGTGGTCTAGCAAGCCTGTGTGTTGCCATGGGACTCTTTGTGCTGGGACCCTGCATACCTGAATTCCCTTCTCATTGCTGCTGGGGTATTTTTATCATCTCAGGCAGATAACTTCAGCTTCTGTCCCTCTGCCTTACCTACTTGCTGTCCAGGCTGCGTG
This sequence comes from Syrrhaptes paradoxus, assembly GCA_013400615.1. Classification (NCBI taxonomy): domain Eukaryota; kingdom Metazoa; phylum Chordata; class Aves; order Pterocliformes; family Pteroclidae; genus Syrrhaptes; species Syrrhaptes paradoxus. Next base: position 11,364 of record VZTO01023352.1, on the reverse strand, counting down.
GTTCCAGGAGCCAAGTTCTAAAATGTCAGTGTAAAGAAAGACCCTTTCTCAGTGCATCTCTTCCAACCATCCTCCTACTCCCTCAGCCCACAACCCTGAGCTCAGGTCTCCTTTCCGTTTTGCCTGGTATCAAGGTACTTCGAAGCCTTATACTCCAGTGTGCAAGCTGTACCCCAGGACCCAGTCCTCTCATCTTCTTTTGCCTCTGGGCGTCTCTTGTATCTGTTCCTCACAATCTGTGTTGACAAGTGGCAATAGCTTGGGACTGGGCTGGTCTGCATCGGGACTGGGGCTCCATTGCAAACCCTTGTAGGATGGCAGATTTTCCCCTATTTTGTGGTCTTTTTTTATGCAGGTGAAAGATGATGTCATGAGTGTTAGTTCTCTCCTGTCTCCAGAGCTGTACCACTGGTGACAGGTTTTAAAAGCTGTGTTTCCAAATCTTTGGAGTGGTTTTAGGGGTCTTTATTTTTGAGAAAAGGCTGTTTATTTCCCTCATGCAATTACATTGAGTCTTTTTGCCCATGCTTTTCTCAGCTTCTTTTTCTGGTGTACATATTTGAAGTGTACCTATTTTAAATGCAACAGCTGGACACTTGGCCCTGTGTAAGGAGGATCAAATTCTGGGAAGAGATTTCTGCATGTAGTTCCACATTTTAAATAATATTAAATAATGTGCTCTGATAGCACAGTGCTTTGTAGAAAGCTTGCTGGGAGCACAGAGTGTGTAGGGAGGATGGCTGTCGAGTCAGTTGTGCATAAAAAGAGCTGCTCCCTTAAAGTGTTCCTGCACAATCTGTGTCTTGCAAGTGGATATGCATGGACAGACTCCAGTGCCCCCCTGTAGCCCGTTTCAACATTTGAGTTTATGCAGCTTCTCTTCTGAAGGATGCACACACTATAAAAATTATTATTATTTTTATATTGAATTAAAAGCTCTAATGAGCTAAGTGGGAGAGAAGTATGCAATGTGGCATGAAAGGCAAAAGGTTATCTTGGGAGTTGTAGTAGATGAAGTGAGGAGAGTGGCTTTCCCTGAAGCTTGATGATGTGGTGATGCTTGATGAAGGGAAGAACCAGAAAGATGACAGAGAAGGAGAAAGTAGCAGCTGAAGCTGGAGGATTGGCTTTTTCTGAAAATCGAGCAACTGAAAGCTCAGCTGCTCCAGGATTCCTGCTCTTCTAAGCCTCCTGGACTGTTTGGAGGAGATTTGCAAATAGAAATTTCAAAGCCAGAATTTGTTGGGAACCTCTGTCTCATCTTAGCTAGTGGCCATGAAAAAGAAGCAGCTCCTTGTGACCACTTTGGTTTTTGTGTGTTTGTGAAGAATTGGGTTAGTTCTGCTACATTAATACATCAACAGGGTCTGGAAAATGATCAGCCAGATCAGGTTTTAAGGAGGAGAAACTTATTTCAGAAACCCTTCAGAAATCTCCAGCCCTGCTGTCACACTCAATCTGCTTTATGTCCCACACCATCTGGTAATTGTTGTAGGAATTACGTGATTACCCAGAGTCTCTGTTACCAAACTGTATTTATGTTCCCTTTGATACTTGAAGGATTGTAGTTGTGTAGTGCATGGAACCATCGTGATGAGGAACCCTTTCTTGGGGTAAGTCACACTTGAGGAGTATGTACTTGAGATGTGCATTGTGCATACCGTGTCGTCTCTGGAAGAGGTCATGTCAAGACTAGTGAGTGTGAAAGTTCTCTCACTAACTCTGTAAAAAATTTGTTTTAAGCCTCCTACTTAAACCTTACTGCTCTGCTGCTTTTTAGGAAAGGGTAGTTGAAGATAAGGAGCTAGGGTGAGGCAGAAATAAATTTCCGTTTTATTTCCTTGTTAAATCAGCTGAATTTCATGTTGGGAGCCCTGAAACATCAAGGTGATATGATGAATGTTTGAGTGCTAATGTTAGCTTGGTGAATGGTCTTTGTGTAACAGGTAGCACAGAAAAATGGTAAGATGTTATATTTGATCCAAAGCATATATTTAAAGGAGAGCGTCTTCAAGATAAGAGTATGTTAAAAGACAGCACTAGTCCAGAACAACTTCTGTTCATATTTACATTTTAAAATTGAAACTTTGCTTTTAAAGAAGGTGAATAGGGTAAGAGTGGTCATCTTCACGTACAGAGATGGAGAGAATTTGAAACATAAGAGCGATGTTTGTCAGGCTTGTGACTCTTCAAGTTTGACAAGGGATTGGTGGGGAGGGTAGAGGGATTCTGCCTGACTTTCGGGTACTTTTCTCCAAGATATCAAAATGAGCAAACAAAGGCTGCTGTCTCCAGAATAGTGACTGACTGTCTGGCTACAGAAACTTGGAATGAAAAAACTTGGAACCTGCTGCTGCCCTGAGTGGTTTTTTTTTTCCAGATAGGCAGCAGCCAGCCCTTGCTTGCTAAAAGAAAGTGCAAGAGGCCTGTGCGTGACAGCTCCACTTGAGAAGTGTGTGCTAAGGGTGATTCAGCTTCTGAAATGTCATTCTTTGAAACAAATCTAGGTGGGAAACTGAGGATAGAAGGGGGAATCTTGCCCAAGGTCATTCAAGGTTCTGTGATGTAAGAGAGAATATTTGGCAGTAATTCTTTGTCACCCTGTTTCTGAGTTGCTAGTGGGAATTCTTCCAAAACAAAGCTACTCCAATGGTCTAAATGCCTTATTTTGTAGTTTACTTTCTGTGTTGCTGCCTTTGAATTAGAGTTAATGAATTTCCTACTTCTGTCACAGGAGACTTATTTAGAAGTCCACCAAAGAGTTCTCCTAAAGTTTTTGGCAGCAAAGCGCTGCTCCTCCTTGCTCTGTACGGCCCTGGTCACTTGGGTGAATGGTAGAGGTAAAAGGAAGTTGTTGGAAGGTTCTCACCTATTTCCTGCTCTAAGATGATGTTAAATTTGAATTTAATTCAAAATGATGATAGGAGTTCTGGCTTAGACCTCTTTGGAGAAGAGAGGTAGACTTCACTGTAGGCAGGACAGTCAAAAGAAAGGAAGAGATCAAATAGAGGAGCTCACCAAATACAGCTGTCTCTGGGAGAAAGAGCTGGGTTGGGACTAGGACAGGAAAGCCTCCTCCTGTGTTAGGCACATCTACATGAAAGGAAAGGTGGGCATCTTGGTTTTCCTATAGGTGTTTTAGTGGAGACCGTATAATCTCTGTGTAGCTGTTTTCACACCTTCGGAATTGTTTATTTTTTCTAAGTGCTGTTAAGAGAGAAATACTCAGTTTGTTGAAGATGTAAAAATCATGACAGTAGTGAAAACTCCTCAAGCAGTTGGTCTTGCAGAGTAGTCAGAGATGATGGGTAGCATCTCAATGCAGAGACAGAAACAGAATGTGGGAAGTAGAGGTAGAAGCTTTTACTTTTTTATGTTCAAGGCACAGGCATAATCTAGGCCTATACAATTCTCTCAATTCTGAGTTAATTTGATGTCAGTATTAGGCTTGTACAGCAACAGGAATTGATTTTTATTTTTCTTGTTCCACTTGTCATTACACTTACTTGTTCACTGTCTTTTCTTACATTCAGACGTGACTTTGGGAAAATATATTCTTCTTGAGGATCAGCACAGTTTCTATTCTTTCTAAACCTTTTCCATCCATCCACTGTTTTTTTCAACCCTGTTTTAGCATCTTGTGCCTTCAAACAGTAACTTCCATTTAACTTTTTGTCTTTTTCCTCACCTTCCATTTCATCAGCTGAAATAATTTGCAGTAGAATGTTTTGTGCTGACTCTTAAATGTCATCACTAAGCTTGACATGCTTTGTACTACAGTGAGGTGAAATGAATGGTACTGGTCATGGGGAGGCATGCTGCTTGGAAGCATTTTCACGCTCAAGGCTTTTTAACATAGTATAAAACTGAAATCTGTATCAGCTAATATGAATCTCATATTTGGCACAACTCAAAGCATAAGTATATGTAAACTTTCTTAAGTGTGGTTTTATGTTTTGTGTTGTCCAGGCCAGAAACATGCCACATGGCCTGGATCTAGCTCATTGGGTAAAGTGATTCTAGTCTGTTTAAATTTTATGGGATTTTTGAGACCATCACCAGAGTTGAACTGTTTGCCACATCCTCTTGAATATCCCACACATCAGGCTCTTGGCTTTTCTAGAGTCAAACCACTGCACACAGAACTGATCTTCCCCCCCCCCCCACTTCTAACAATATCTTTTATATCAATAGAACTATTTTTAAAAATATTTTTTCTTGTTTCTCTTTATTTAATAATCTTGTTTCATATCATCTCAAGGGCTCAAATGTAATATCTGTACACTAAATACTAGTGTACTACTTCTAACTGTTCTTGCTTTACTGAAATACCTTCAGTGTAAAGAGTCAGAAGAGAATGAGGTCCCCTTGGGAATTTCAGCAGCTGTTTGATCATGCAACTGATGTTAGAGGGAAGGACAAGAAAAGGCCTTCCCACAGATGGTGCAGGTGACTTTCCAGAAGATAGTTCACTATAGATGACATACAGGGCTGGCCCCAACTCAAAAGTTTGTTTATTTTTACTTTTAATTTGTCCTATAAAGTACTTAGTGCATTTTGATATGAAGCATAACTTGCTAATGAGACCATAGCTGCTGTTTGGGAGAGTTTGTGGGAAGATGTCAACATGATGACCACATTCTGAAGCGGTGATTTCTGCAAAGTGCTGAATGAATTCACATTGATGTTACAATACTGGAGGATATAGTTTTTGTCTGTTGGTACACAGGAGGCCTCTTTCAGCTCCCAGTGGCTTTGACAGAAGAGCGAGCAGCCTCAGCTATACTACAGACCTATTTTCATAGATTCTACATGTGCACGTTCAATTACTGCGTGTTACAGAGCCGTTTTTGGTCCGCTATTCAGACATCACAATTTCATTTCACTTTTTCCCCTTTACTGTGTTGCCCCTCTGAGACCTGTGTTATTTTGACTTGTGAACATCTGGGAGGCTGTACCTCTTATGGCAGTGCAGCTTCTGTCTGGATTATTGACCTTCCCAGAAAAAATTCATTAGTGGTCAGCATGGCCTCCACGGTTAGTTTTACCCCCTACCACTCTTTCAGAGACGACTATAGAGCTATTTTCTTCTTGCTGGGAGCAATTTGGTTTTAATTTAAAATAAATGTTCTCTGTGAGAATTACACTGCTGCTCAACTTTTTTTCCTTTTCAGCGTGCCCTTCTATACAGAAGTACACTATGGGTGTAATTTGTTACAGCCTGCATTGCTCTGGACTGTTTCTTACTCTAAGGGCCTCAGCTTTTCCCGGCCACGGTGTGCCTGTTCAGCACCTGGGTGTCATCTGCCGTTAGGCAGTGGTCCTGCTGTTGTGGGACTGTCACACCAAAGGCCTTTGGTCACCACTTATAATCACACAAGCCCTAGGGAAAGGAAGTCTTGCTTTCTTCCACAGTCACCCAGCTAAATCTTTGTTAGCAAACAAATGTAGTGGAAAGAACTGAGACATCTGATATGGAGATTTCTGACTGTAGCTCTGAGGGTTTGGTGTCCTGTTGTAGCACTTCTGCACCTTCAGAGAGCATTTCATTCTGGCTGAGGTATAAAGCCCAGAAGTATTAGTTCATGCAGCTGGCTGGTACAGGGACAGCACTTTTGAAGAATCTCAATACAAGTAATTATCCTGTCCCACACCTTACAAATCAGGTCCAGAGAAGGGCAACGAAGCTGCTGAAGGGTCTGGAGCACAGGTCTCATGAGGAGCGGCTGAGGGAGCTGGGGTTGTTTAGTCTAGAGAAGAGGAGGCTGAGAGGAGACCTTATCACTCTCTACAACTACCTGAAAGGAGGTTGTAGTGAGGTGGGTGCTGGGCTCTTCTCTAAAGTAGCAAGTGATAGGACAAGAGGAAATAGCCTCAAGTTGCACCAGGGGAGGTTGAGGCTAGATACTAGAAAAAAATTCTTCACTGAAAGAGTGATCAGGCATTGGAACAGGCTGCCCAGGGAAGTGGTGGAGTCACCATCCCTGAAGGTGTTCAAGAAACATGTAGATGTGGTGCTTATGGACGTGGTTTAGTGAGTTAGGTGGTGTTGGGTTGGACTTGATGATCCTTGAGGTCTTTTCCAACCTTAATGGTTCTATTTTTAATGTAACCATGTGGATGTTATTTATATCCCTATTGAATTCTCTTAGCTTAACTGTAGGAAGAGCTTCCACATACAGAGTGGTCATCTTTGACCATCCTTGTTGCCTTTCACTGAACTTTTTCTGGTTCTGCTCTAGAGGAGGGTATTAAATGTAGGATAGATTTATACAGTAGCATAGAGATGGTCTCTGCTTTGGCCTCTGTTCCTTTCCAGATAATCCTGAGTGCTCTGTATACTTATGTGGGTAAAAATTCTTCTCTGCTACTGAGTAATGAGCTGGTATCTCCGTGGAAATGTCTGTCCTAATATCGAGATCTTTCTCTTGGATAGTGGTGATCTGTTTGGGGTCCATCACTGCATATGCGAGGCTGGGATTGGCTTCCCCATATATGTTCCATTTCACTTGCCATTTTGTTATCCAGTCATTCAGTCCCTAGTTCCTTAGTCTCCCTCACTGGTACTACCTTGAATAACTTTGAGTCACCAGCAAAATCTCACCTCACTGTTCATGCTGTTCCAGATCATAGATGAATACTGAATGGCACATGTCCCAACACGGAGGCCTGCAGAACAGCGCTGTGACCTCCTCCCTCCTATTGCAAGAATGGAATGTTTACTCCTCCTGCTGCCTGGCATGCTGAATGAATGACATACCAATGTCAGCTCACCACGATCTCCAGATGGAGTTTCCTGTGCATACTTTAACACATGCATTTTATTTATGTTTTAATATACCTTATTTTCTTGTGTATACTTTAACGTATGTATTTTATAGACATTTGAATATAGCTTATTTCTACATGTGACTTTTTTTGTATTTCAGAAATGTTTTGTACCTATGAAAAATGGGCAGAAACATTGCTGTGCATCAGCAGTGCTATCCAAGTGCTGACTTCATTTCAGTGGAACACCTGGATTTCCTACAAGTTCTTATTACCTGGAAGAGTAATTAATAGGTTTTTATGAATAAAGCCAAATGTTTAGAAAAATTTCTACTTACCAAATGGGCTTTTCTCTTCCTGGTGTAACTCAGGTGTAATGTCTTTGCTGAGACCTCTTTTGCTGGATGTTGACCCAACTATTCAACAGACTGCTGCTCTGGCTCTTGGGAGACTTGCCAATTATAATGATGACCTGGCAGAGGCAATCGTGAAGGGAGACATTCTTCCACATCTTGTGTGCTCATTGTCTGAGCAGAATGTAAGGCATCATTGTTTTCTTAAGTAATTTTTTTTTTTTTAACTATTGAGGGAAAGGGAAATCTTTCTGTATCAGCTATCTGCTGCTGTTCTATATAGCAATAAATGTACTGAAGTCAGAGACAGCATGTATGTTTGAACCCTTGAGAGAGCAATGTTTACTGTGTACCTAATTTTGACTTCAAATAAGCTTGACGTTAAAATACTGTGTTACCTTATAGTGCACTATAGGAAATATATTCATGGCACTGTTACATTTTTAAAATGAGTGGTGCTTTCTAAAATGTCCTTCTTTAAAAATGAGACAAGTTGAAAGCTGTAGTGATAATTGGCTAGGATTTGTCAATAATGCCAAACCCTTGTAAAATACATATAAAAAACTGAACTTCTGTAATGAGGTATTTAATATCTCCTAACATAGCCTTTTGGAAATCTGTAGCATGAGAAATATCAAACCACTGACACAGGAAAATACACTGAAAGGTTTTCATCTTCATATTTGTCAAAAACAACAAAAAAAGTGTAGTCACAATTGCAATGCAAATAAATCTGGTGGTCCCTTTTTCTCCCTTCTTGCCATTTTTCTTCAGGTTTTGTGCATGTTCCAGCTTTGATTTTTCCAGCGATCCTAACCTAGATTAACAGAAATACTTTCAAATAAGGCTCCTAGTAAATAGAAAAAGAAACAAACAGGTGAGAGTTAAGTGCATTGCTATCACAGCCATACTTAGGTTGTAGATTTGATTTATTAGATTTAGGAGAAGTAGGATTTCAATGGAAATATAATTTGGAAAACTATATATTTTAATTTTCATTTTTTTTCAGAAAAACATAAATGTAAGTACTTGTTGCATATTTTTTTGTGCATATAGGCAATTGCCTATACAATTAATCTTAAAAAAAAAAAAAAAAGGAAAGCTAAAGAAAAAGCTTGATGTCAAGATACTGGTATAGTATGGAAAGAGAGTTAGAGTTTTAGTTAGACAACTTTATAACCATTTTGGTTATTTCTGTTTCTAAGGGAAGAAGGGGAAGCAAACTCTTTATCCTCTATTATGGTTTGGAAACTACCTTCCTGCTACAACTCAAAGCCCTCACTAAACTAGCTTCAATACCCTGATTTCTCTCTTCCATGTTACTGCCCATGCTGTTGTTACTTCGAGATGGCTGTAATTCAGATCACTTGGGGCAGCAGCAAGATTACTGTGAGGTCATGGAAAGCCTACTATGCCTTGGTGACTGAGGGCACGTGAAGGAAACTCGTTATCCAGTTCATGCAGAGTTTAGCAATGCATGCAGTTTGTTACTTCCCATAGGTGAAAAAAAACCCAGATACGTTTCTATTCCACTCACTCTTCGTGTATCAGCATCTCTATTTAAGGAGCAGATTGAGCACGCAATAAATACTGATTCTACTGATTTATGGAGAACAGTTACAGGGTCACATCCAAGATCAATGTTTTGTCAATTAAACTGAGCAAAATTGTTTTACAGTGTGTTCTGACTGTGCTTGTGAGCATGGTTTGTTTGTAAATAATTGTGTTTTGAATAATAAAAACAAAAAAGTGTTTTTCTTTGCCAGGAGCATAATTACTTAACAGAAATAAGATACGCATATACAGACATAGACTGGTGCAAACAACTATAGCTCCACTGAGTTCAGCAAAACTTATGGTAACTTACATTAGCCTAAAATTTGGCCATTTGTCTGTACTGTTTCCCGTAACTTCTGTTCCCTCTAAATGATGTTTAATGATTTGATTGTAAATTATGTTTAATGTACCTGCTTGTAGGCCTTAACTTAGAAGACTGGATTTTTGGCATTAAGGAATTGTATCAGCACTGATGAACTATTAACTTAGAGGGCATGAGTTTGAGTGCTGGAAGATGACTGTACTTTTTGGGCATTAACATGCTCTCTGATGTGTGCCAATGCCAACCATCAAACTACTTGGCAATGCCTGGATGTGGTTTGGGGGATAGCACAAGGCAGGGACGGTTTCCAGTAGTATAGATGAGGTCATTGTGCTTTGAGGGAAAAGGAGCTTAGGTGGGTGGATGTGGTATGTTGTGTCACTTTCCTTTAGGGCCAGGGAGTGGGCCTGGGTCCATTTCCCCTCCTGTGGAGCAGTGGCAGATATTCCTGTGCTGCCATACCTTAGTGCTTTAGATCAGTCTTTTGAAGGTGTTTGGGCACCTTACAGGATGTACAAAAGCACTCACGTGGTTCTTTATTTCTCTGGACTTGATCCAAAAGGGATGTGGGCTTTGCATTGTTTAAGCTCTGGGTACCTTGACAGTAGGAGTCTAGCACTGTAACGTGCCAGGCTCCTTGTGCAGAGCAGGGGACAATCAAGCATCTTGGAATGGGGTGAAAGCCAGCTGGCACACAGAGGGAGAGCCCTCTAGAGCTTGTCCATAGGGATGATCTGTCAGCTGCCAGGCTGGAGAGCATACTCTGGGCACATGGATGTAACAGTAGATTGTCTGTGTCCCAGGGCTTCTTGCACGTATTGCTGCAGAGTGGCTTCAGGAGGGAGGGGAACTGTCTTTCTCACAACATGGTTGTCTCGGGCCAGAGTACTTTAACTGGGCTCTGGATTTTGAAATTATAAGGCTGGAGAATAAATTTAATCTTCAGCTTCCACATCCCAATGATAGTAATGAAACTGCAGGAGGAGACTGAAATATTACTTTGGGGGGAAGACTTTAACTGTGCTTTTAGAAGAAGCTACAACCACCACTGCAGTTTACATGGAAGCCCATGATGTGTGCAGCACATTATATATATGCTTAACATGTATTTGGTCCAGCACTGAGGGAGACGGGTAGAACTGAGACCAGTGCTTGGGTTTTGCTTGAACTTATGACAGAGGTGCCAAGGTGCTTAGTCCTGTTGAAAGTGAGCTGTTCCTGGACACAAGCAAGATTCAAATTGCAGGCTGCCTGGTCAAAACCAAGAGTCATCCAGTGTTGGGTGTTTGGTGGGATGGGTTTTCAGGATCTTGGCTGTGGGTTTAGGCAGTTTTTAGGCATTTCAGGATTCAGATCCAAAACCCTTTTGTTGGATCTAATTCTCTGTGTCTTAGTTTCCTGTAAATGTAAACAATATTTTCTCATAGAGATGTTGTGAGGGTATATACATTAGAAATTGTGAAACCTTGTGAGTGTCCCAGATGGGTAGAATTATTTTAGGAGCTTGCCTTGCATAACCTGTGTAATCTGGATAAATATGGTAAGAGCTATTGTTTTTTCAGCTCTTATTCACTGCTCGCTTAAACAGACTTATCTCAAGTGTTATCTTTTCCCCGTATCCTCTTGGCCCTCTAATTTTTTCTGTTTGTTTATGCACTTATTGCAAATTCTAGATCATGAACTGTCTCAAAGAAGGACTGTAGTTTCATTTTTTGTGTGATGTCTGGTGGTCCCGATTTGGATCTGTATTGAGATATTGCTGCTACTAAAAAAAGTCTAATTTATGCATGTCTGTACTGAATTATGCTTTGAACTACTTAATATTAGTAAAAGCTTTCTTTTTTTCCTGATTTGTATAGCGTTTCTACAAGAAAGCAGCTGCATTTGTGCTCAGAGCAGTTGGTAAACATTCTCCGCAGCTAGCTCAGGAAATAGTTCATTGTGGAGCACTGGAAATGCTTGTGATTTGCTTGGAAGATTTTGACCCTGGAGTCAAAGAAGCTGCATCTTGGACGCTTGGGTATATTGCTCGACACAATTCAGGTAACAGGTTTCACATATGTTATCTTTCAGCTTAATGTAAGAGTTATTATAAATTGCATGATTGTACTGTTCATGAATAAAATAAGATGCTTTTCTTCTTCTTTACTGTTATGGAAGTTTAAATTTGGAATAAAAACCTACTCTTACTATACCAATCTGACAATGATGTACCTTTTGTGGGAAAGCTTTGCCTGGTTATGAGAGGTGCTCTAAGAGGAGATACATTGGGCCTGTGGCCATGAAATAACACTGCTTTATTCTTCTTCATGAAGAAATTTCAGAATCTTTATGTATTGTATGACAGCTACTGTAGAACAAAGT
>VZTO01023351.1:7610-21964 GCA_013400615.1 Syrrhaptes paradoxus | reverse complement strand
AGGGTGAGGGCAGCGTTATCCCCAATTCACAGCTGAGGAGCCGATGCTCTCTGCTGTGCTGCACAGAAGTGGTACCGTCCCATCTGCGCAGCGCTGCATCCAAACGAGAACGCGTCGTCCCTCGGGGCTTTCTGCACTTACCAGCTTGGGGTCGGCACCAGCCTCTTCTGCTCACAGCAGAGGCACACCTGAATTGCCCACTTTCACCAAAGGCCATTCCTTCCACCGAGCTACGAGTTTAGTGGCAATCAACTACATCACAAAAAGCAGCAGCAGGCACAGCTGTACGCAAAGGAGCAAGGAACAAACATACTCCAGTCCTTCCTCACCCCTTAAAGCAGGTGAGATGTCCGGCTTTTAACAAAAACCTGGGGACCAAAGCCATGTCTCTCAGCCAGGTGTGGTTTCACCATGAGTGTTCTTTTCATATGTCACAATTTTTTTTTTTTATAGATGGGACACAGGGACACAACCTGCAGAAACATGAAGGAAGAAGGGGTCTTTCCATCAACACTGAATTTGTGCCAGCACACTGATTTAGCCCACAGAGGCTAACATGNATCAACACTGAATTTGTGCCAGCACACTGATTTAGCCCAGAGGCTAACATGACTTAGATCTTTGAAAGCAGCATCTGTCTCCCACTGAAACGGGATGTGCGATGACACAAGCAGATTCCAGAAACCCTAGGAACCACAGAGCTTTTTTTTTTGAACAACATACTGCTGAAGAATTGCACTCTAGAATTCAAGCTTTAAATATTTAACCCTACAAGCTGGGAGGGGAAAAAAAAAAAAAAAAAAGCCCAAGGTGGCTGACTGGTGCAGACCAGAACTGTGTGCACTGTCCCAAGCAACTGACTAGGATTTCCTGCAAGATCAAGCAAGGCAAAGGCTGGTAAAACTAGCTAATTGCTAAAGCAGCAAATAAAAATTTCCAGGGAAAAGAAAAAGCCCAACATAAAACTCTCCAGAAAATAACCAGAAGTTAAAACTAATTTCTAAGCAGCGTATCGAGCTCCCAGATGAGGGCAAGGCTCATTGAGCGAGGCACTTCCCATAGTTCTGGAATCTGAAACACCAAAACTCCTGGGGAGCCAGGGGGGACGTTCCAACTCTGACCTAGACTCTTCATTTAAGAACAAAACAGAACTGAAGCACTTGGAAAGATTATAGGGTAAAGTACACTTAATATAAACATCAAACTAAACAGCTTGGTGAACATAGTATTATCATAACCATTTTCTTGGGGAAATGTTTTTTTTCATGTACTAAGTGGTTAAAGCAACTAAAATCCCCATTGCCAGCAATAACATGTCAGACACGATGAGAGCTCTGTGCAGTACGATCTTGCAACCAGCGCAGTTCTTACGGGACAAAAGTGAGCTATGGTAAAACAGCGTGTGCTGACGGACAACAGCCACAGCAAAGATTAGGGAACAATTAAATCCTGGTTATGCTGAGATGTTCAGAAGGGGGTCTGCCCTTTCAAAGATGGAACACAAAATTAGGAAGTCTTCTTTATTGATTTGGGTTATATTTGAATAGGAATAGGCACCTGAAGAAACAAAGGCACAAAGGGAGGCCTAGCATGCCTGTTCTCAGCTTTCCTTCCGNGGCACCTGAAGAAACAAAGGCACACACCTTTTGACAAAGGGAGGCCAGGCCTAGCAGGCCTGTTCTTAGCTTTCCTTCCAATGCCTCAGCAAGAAGCCAAATCACCCACCAATCGTGGAGGGAATGACACAATCAGATTCAATGATTTCAGAGATGGTGGCAGAACTCCTTTTTGGCATAAGCCTCTCTTTCATCACTCTTGTGTAGAAAAAAGCCAAACCCCAGAGAGGAACCACTCGTGAGAAGTATTTCATTAACCAGTCTGCAGCGATGAGAAGAGGTGGCTGTTATCACCAGAGCAACAAAACAGAGGACAAGGGTGGAGAGGGAAGATGAAGGAATGCTGATGTGCTGGGTTGGGACTGAAGAGGGCACGGCAGGGTGTTTATTCATAGTCCATGGGGTTCAGCAGCTGTTTCAAAACAAGAAGTCACATCAAAGAAAAGAACTGTTAGCACAGCTCCTGCACAAGGGTTTTTTCAACCCAGATAAAGCCATCCTGATAATGGTGAGGAGGAACTTCAGGAAAACTCCCTGTTCCAGAGAACTAGGGAAATTTGCTTTAGTGTTCATGTTAGGATGTCAAAGCAATCATGAAAATCATGTAAAAAATAAAAAAAATCCATCTAGGACTTCTCAGGCCTTAGCCCGGCGTAGGTGGGGGTAGCTCTGCAGAGTCCTGGCTATTGCTTCATCCAAGCTCACCACTGGTTTGTAGCCCATGTCTCTCTTGGCCCGTTCACAGCTGTAGTAGTGAAACGTTCCAGCCAACGCTACCCGCATGGGGGTAAAAGTGGGCTTGATGGTGACCAGGGGGCTCAGCAGCCACAGCACGAGAGACAGGAATAGGGCCAGGTAATACGCCAGCCAGTAGGGAATACGGTACTTGGGAGGGTCGTAGTTCAAGCCAGTCAAGATACGGGACATGAAAGCCCAGAAAGGAACTGGTTCATCATTTGTGATATGAAATGCCTGAAAGAGAGGAAGACAAAAAGCCAGATGATAAAATCATTAGTTTTCACAAATGTGTCTCTGTGATGGCCCATCTCATGTTCATGCTGAGAAGACTGACATCCGTGACTTGACTGAGAACACATTTTCGTGAGAATCTGCTTTGCACTAACCACCTCTGTCTGGAAAGTGATGAACCCCTTCTGTGCTAAGAAAGCCAGCTACACCCAGCACACCAGAGGGGAAGATTACTCATAAATGGTCAAACAAATTACACAACACAACGCAAACACATTGAAGCACCCTCGCTCTATGTACTGTGCATGCCCAGAGCACAATGGTGCCATGAAAATCTACAGAAGTTTCTCCTGTTCTGAACTCCCTTGGAAAAGCGAAATGACGACGTTACTTACATATGCATCTTGGCTGCCCACCATTCCACCTGGATTTCCTTTCACGAGCAGTTTTGTAACACGAAGTTAAACTCTATTCATACATCTTTAGCCCACGTGGTTGCATACAGTGGTCACCAGATGGGCAACCATTCGTTATACCCACAGACAGAAAAAAACGGACCCGCTTGTGTGTGCTCATCTCCGAGATAGATGTTCCGTACAGACAAAAACCAGCATGAGCTCCAGAGCAGGCACATGAAGCCAAGCAAGGTTCGCAGATAAAGTCTGGCTAGGGGACACCCCCTCCCCTCGCTAGGTCCTTCCTTACCTTCCCACACAGGGGAGAGTCTTTCTGGAGATTTTCTGCAGCTAGGATGTGTCCATGGACCACATTTTCCACATAGGTGAAATCTACCAAGTTCTTTCCATCCCTGCACAGACAAAAGGAGGGAAAAAGCAAGTTAGGCTGAAAATCTGCTTGTGGCAGAAGGAAGGACTTTCACACAAAATATATTTATTCCAAGTTTCCTCTTCTCCTGCCCTCTTGTGCTTCAACTTCAGGCTATACCCTGTCAGAGAGATGACATCGCTACATATTCTTTTGGAGCCAGAGGAAAGGCTGTTATGGTCTCAGCTCATTCCTGTAACAGTACCATTTCTAAACCTCACAAGCTACTGAGTTTCTAGGTGTTGCAGATCCTACCGGTCTCAGAATCAGCAGAGTGATCCCGAGAAGCAGAACGAATAGAAGCAGAGTGGTGACTAGCACAAAGTCATTTAAGGACAAGCTTTCAATTATGGATTTCTTGGCTCATGACATTCTAACTCACTCCCTCAATAAGCCAACTTCAGCCCTAGCTGGAACAGGTTTAGCCCACTGGGTTAAATCTATTTCTACACAGGAACAGAAAATGAAAATGAATCTGAACATTCCTTTCAAGAGTCCAGCTAAGTCAAACAAATGCTTTGTTACAAACCCCTCACCACTCGTTTGGCCATTAAGCCAGTATCGCTGCAATCCAACATTCTGCAAAAGCATGATTTTCATTTCCTTTTATTTGTTTCTTGGAACGGATATACAGGTCTGTATAGCGGTAGGAAAACTCAAATGAGGAATGCATTTGAGCTGGAAGAGAATGCAGACTTGCACAAAGTGGAAACCTTGAGTTTGTGTAGGTTTGCTGCAGTTTGAGAGATCAATTCAGAACTGAACTGTAAGGAAGAACAAAAAAAACCCCAAAAAAACACAAAACCAAAAAACCCACAACCCTATTCCCTTTCTTCCTTCTGCCCCAAGCACAGATTCACCTGTGCACATATACACACAAACCAGCTCCTTGCATGTAAATAAAAATATTTTATAATCTAAAGAGGACATTTCTTTTCAAGAGCATAATACAATTGATAAACATATCCTTAGGAGCAGCTTTGTAGGTTCAGCATCAATTTTATCAAAAGCTATAAAGTGCCTGAGCCTGGCTCACCCAATTATGAACTTCATTTTGCCGTCCTTAGCTGCTTGGATGAGGATGGGAACCAGCTGAGGGTCTCGAGGGCCGAATATTCCATGGGGACGAATAGCAGTAGTGAAGAAATTGTTGTCTGGGTCATTCGCACTGAGCACTTCCTGAAGGGAAAAAAACAAAAACACAACAAATCAGGAGAGAAAGCATGGAAAGAAAAATCTGGCTTAGTAATCCATTCCAAGATCACCAGTAAAGGGGGTGGGTGTTCCCCCATCTCCTTGGGAAGACATCAGTGGAAGAATTACTGCCCACCCATATCTTTACAAATGGTCCTTCCTTTGTTCCCATCTCTTCTTCCATTTCTCTTTAATGAGAAAAACAGATAAAAAAATCTGTTCCCATTACTGAACATTTAATGAATGGACAGGCAAAGGAAGGGAACTCTTTGCCTCTCTCATTTAACACCACAGAAACCAGAGGAGCTTTGAAAGTTCCTTCACTCCATGAATTCTTTGTGGACATTCTGGAGAAAAGGAAGACACGTAAGCAATTCAATCTCTGTCTCTCTTATCAGTCCATGGCGGTTTTCCATCACGGGCCTTCTCAGCCTCATTCACGGTGTGATCCCATCCTCCTGGCAGCACCAAGTCCTAAGAAGATTTAGCACAGCATCTCTGAAGATTTAATTCTGTGGGAGTTTCCAAACAATGTGTTCTACTAATTTTTAACAGCTGCTGGATCTTCTATGAAAAATCCACAAGCAATGCATACAAATAAACTGTGAATACTTTCACTGTTTCACCCAAAAGAAAGACATAATTACAAGTATATTGGGCTGGACTTCAGTGTTGCTCATAAGCTTCTACTTTATTAGTGCACTGTACTGCCAAGGGGTTTTGCTTGCGAATGAGCAGATGTTTTTATGCTGCCTGTTCAGTTTAGCTCTTTTCAAGGAATACAACCAAAATTCTTAAAGGTTAATGTTCAACTTTAGAGGACACATTGTCAGCTTGGGTATGGAAGCAAGTCTAAATTCTTCTTACACAAAAAGCATATATTCTTTCCGCCACTGAAAAAACTTTGAAAAAAATGTTTGCTTTGCTTTAAAACATCATCATACCATATTTAAACCACAAATACTGCAGCATTAAGAACCTGAAATAGAATAGCTACTGGTGAGCTGCAAATGTCCAAAGTAATTGAAATTCAGATGTGGAGGAAATTTTTTACATCTTTTTTAACAGGCAGGATTTCAGTACATAGCCAATAGCGTTAGCTTACAACACGTCATTAGGCTGCCATGCTCCCTGACTCAGTCCACGTCTCCATCTCACCTCCTTCCCCACTGACTTGTTCACAATCCCAGCTAACTTCAGGCTGCACATCGCCTAAGCATGGTTCTGAAACAGCCTGCCAGTTGGAGCAGAGAAGAAAAAAATCTCCCCTCAGCTGCTCTTAAAAGGAAGCTGGATCAGTTAAGATTATCACATGGCTCTTGCAACGAAAGCGACATCTCTGCCAGTTCTTTTATTCTTGCTCCAGAAACAACCCTTGTAGTGTAACACACTATTTCATTCAGCTTCCCTGGTAATTTATGTTACAGCTTTGTTTTATTCTCTTTTTATGAGGTGAAGGCACTATTTAGGAGTTTCACCCGTGAAGCAAGACGTAACGGAGTGCTTCTGTATTTGGACGGCTAACCAGCCGCTGGGAGAGCGTCCCCTGTCCCGACCCGCCAGCGTGCCAAGGGAAGAGGATGTGGGTCACTTGGAAAGACACAAGCGGCAGCCACCTGCCACACTTCTCTGTAACGGAACAAATGAATCCCACGCTCACTAACCTCCGTGCTGAGGATAAGAGCTAAAATCTGAGAGATTTGTCTAAAGGAAGGGAATTTTCTATTTCAGTTATACTCTGAAAACTATTCAGGCATTACCATGATTCTGCACAGATTTTCTTTGCAATTCTAAGACTGAGATACTTTTCTTTAATGAAACAGAGATTCTGGAGAACAACAGAGATCTGTTCAGTCTTGAAGAGTCTGTTGTGTCCCCTAGGGCATGCCCTACTTTTCAAAGGGCCATTGAAGCACCAAAACCAACAACGTTAACCATATGAGGACAAATACCTTCTCCTGGAGGATCTTCGTCTCCGTGTAATAGTCGATAGGTTTTTTTGCATAAGGGAGGTCTTCTGATCCGTTTTTTATGTCTGTGCCCTCAAAAACTACACTGGCACTGCTAGTTAACACCAGTTTCTGCAACAGATGTCAAAGAAAACCGTTGTTTAAAGCCTAAGACAAAAGGGTCATTATTTACAAAGGCTGAGTAAAGACAATAATGATGTTTAACCAACTGATTCTACAGATAAACTAAGGCTAGAAGAACATGGGCTAGCAGAAGATGATCTGAAACTGCAGGTAAGAAACTCCCGCTCTTTTAATCGACTCTGTCCCATTGCTTAGTGCTACCTGAAGGAGATTAAAGCATTTCAACAAACATCCAAGGCAGCCAGTCAAGGGGAAAACACCTCCAGGAAAATCAGAGTGCCCACTTGGCTTGGCACATTTTAGCACTTAACACACAAAGAGTGTTTTTAAGATATATTTCCTCATCTTGACGATATCAGTATCATGGTAAATGAAACCAAAACACAATTCTTATCTTGGATGTTTGTGTTGGATAAAAATGTACCCTAGTGGATACAAATACAGGAAGTCAGTGATGTATCTGAGTAATTGGAAACATGTGGTTTTCAACAAGATCTACATTGTAATAGAAAGATGATGAGATCCAACAAGTTCCGACAAGACTTAACTCCTTACTCTGACAGAATCCAGCTAAGCCTGAAGGTAAACACTGTGTGGCCCTTTTCCTACAACAGCTTATTACACGAGGGGGAGGAAAAAAAAAAACAACAAAAGGCCAAANAAGTGTGTTCCTTCCATTGTATGTCAAAGAATTCACACAGGTAATAGATGCCACAAATGCTTCCACTGCTGGGAAAGCTATCCTTTAGCTGTCTCCTCATTAAAGCATGAAAGAATCCACTTGTCAACCACAGTTCTCCCGTGGCTGATTCCCAGACGTCTAATAGGGCAATTTTTAATGGATACTTTTCCTGCAGCCAAGAGGATTGCAATGTGCAGGTGTTCTGGATGGATTGAGCTTACACCAGACACTATGGGGGAGACCAGAGTCTCTCTCTCCTACTAATTTTCATAAACAAGCAGGAATTCAGCATCTTGGAGACCTCTGTCTGCCCCTCTATCCAACCAGACTGGAATTGGTCTGTGCTGCCATTGTTAGAAAGCCACATCAGTGCTCTGCAGTCTCTGTGCTTTTCTACCCTTACCTGCACTCCAGCTTCTTTGCAGGCTTCAACAACGGCTTTGGTTCCCATAAAATTCACCTTGTAAAACAGCTCCCTGTTGTCACTGGAAGGCGCTGGTGACGCACAGTGAAATGCCACTGACACTCCTTGTAAAGCTGGGAGCAAAGCCTAGAAGATACATGGCATGAGACAGCAATGAAGCAACAGGAGTTGCTCGGAAAAATAAAACAAGGAAGGATATAAACCACAGTTCTTTTCCTCATGGAAACAAAACTGCTACATTTCAAGTCATGTTCCTTTCACAAAGGAGAGCAGCTGGAATAGGATTAGTGCCCATGATCATCACAATGTCATCTCCTTCTTGATGGGCAAAAAAGCACTGCATCATCTTTCCTTCCCAGAGAGGAAGCCGAGAACTTTCCGAGAGCTGGAGGCTATCTAGACTTCACTACTTGCAATAGTCTCAAGTGCAGGTTTGAGACTCAAAACTACCTGGAGAGAGGAGTTGGAAAACTCAGCAAGCAGCAGGTTTAAGAGCCAGCAGCACCCCACGGCACTGTCTGTGGTGGAGCTGACTGTCACAAAGCTCCAAGACGTGCTGCTTGGCACTGGTGGGGAGAAAGCTCTGCACATTGCAGACAAATCTTTTGGCCAAGGCTCACACATGACTGAGTTAAGGTGCCTCAGCTGTTAGGAATAAGGCACTCTGCGGTGCTCAGGCAGTTGAGGTTAGCTAGGAGAGCACCCACATGCAATTACCAGCAGTGACTGTAATTACACATCTGAGCTAGCAGCAATGCAAACCATAATACAGAAACAACTGCTCTTTTCAGCTTCAAGCAGACATTAAGTGTATTTCTTTAAATGTTCTAGATGAGGGCTCCACAGAAAACTGTTTAGGCTCCTGACTTCACATGGAAAGGCTGAGGGGCACGTCTCCATCCCCCTTTACAACCTGTGCAACGCCTCCAGGTGCATTAGCACTTCAGGCAGGGCTCGGTAAGCTGTTTGAATGAGCGCTGGTTTGAACAGACATCCTCCCTACCTGCCCACGTTACGTACTGTTGTTAGTCTGTACCTCTTTGTCGCAAAGGTCTCCCAGGAAGAACTGCACTCTGTCGTTGTCAAATCTCTTCTGAATATCAAACACGTTGACCGCATAACCCTTCTCCAGGAGCTGCTCCACCATGTGCTGGCCTAAGAATCCTGACCCGCCGATCACCGTACATTTCTTACCAGCCTGCAGAGACAGGGAGAAAAGCACTTCAGCAAGCAGCCATACACCAACAAACCGCACAAGTGAACCGATCTGAATTTCCCAAGACCTTCATGTGCTGCGAGTTTGTACAACTAGTCAGTAGGTAGTTTAATGGGGGGAGTCTATATTCAGATATCAAAACCCTCTTCAATATGCCTGTGCTATCACACTAAAAGTTCAGACAAGCTAATGGTTCACACAGCTCATGTGCTGCTTGTATTTGGTGGGGCTCTGCCTCGTAACCAAGCAGCACAAGTAGTAAGGAAGAGAATTGGCTCCACCAAACTCTGCCCTGATGGTAAAGCAAAATTTGCTTCAGCCACATGGCACAGGTAATTCAGAATTCTAAAACTGCCACTGTTAGCAAGGACAAAACCATTCTCAGAGCATGTGAAAATTAGGCTCCTCCAAGCCAAGCAAGCAATCGGGTAAAGGCAAGGCTTATCCTTTTTAGTTGGTCATTAAAACTTACTTTCTTTTTTTAAAGCTTTTTAAAACCAATGGCTAGAGACACTGATTAATGCATTCCAGTCTGGTCAGTCACCTAACTGCACTCAGAGCGAAGGCTTTACTGCCAACATAGAACATACAAGCAACAAGTCTGAGGAAGCTTTTGTACAAAGAATGCTCTGTCCTGCTTGGAAGGAGATTTGCTTCTTATTGTTGCTACACAAAACCCCACCTCTGCAGTTATAGGATCAAGCTGAAGGGAATTTTAACCCAGGAAAGCCCCACAAAGACAACAATTGTTCAGCAGTTTCTAAGTCCTACATCCTTAAACAAAGGTTCTACCGCAAAGTGCCAGCTATCCACAACAGAAATTAGAAGAGTTCACTGCGGTGGCTCAGCCACATTAAAGCATAACCAGTGACTTAGAACAGTACACGCAAACTGGAGTCAGATTACAAGAATTTTTAAAAGTTATAAAGGGTTGGCCCAGTGGTTTTGATAGTCGCAAGAGAAGAGATAATATAGAAAGAATATGCAGGTCTAAGGACTCCCTGCATTTTACTATCCTTGTAATCCCCCACTACAACAGCTTTGCATTTGCTTTACTCATCAGTTTCCCGATTCTCTGACCTCTGTCACACCCCTCCCTGCTGCAGTGTCCTCTCCCCGTTGAGGGGTCTGGCCTTTCCAGCTCCTCCTCACAAGGCAGCTGCCCGGTTCCACTGATATTTTCCCTTGCCTTCCCCTGTACCCTGTCTTCATAAACCAAGAGCACCCGGAGCTGCGCTTGGATGCGCTAAACCGAAGTTTTACAGCGGCAGAACAACGCCCTCTGTCTGGTTCCAAATATCAGAATCATTTTCTACCACTGCAGATCAGATCACCCAGGTTTTTTTGGTATGACAGGTTTCCACTCACCCACATAAAGGACAGCAGTGTAACTGGTGATGAGAAGCAGACTAATTAAATTATCTTTAGTGCACCTTTGCAGTACAATGTAGTACACACACCTCTTGGGAAAGGACTAAACGAACCAACTCGGTGACCAGAACCAGTGTAACTGCAGCAAACAGTGCTGCACCTGGATTAACGAGCTGTTTCAAAAACTGCAAGGAGAAAGGCTACACATGATTATACTGATTTTAGGATATGAATTATCACCTATCTAGCACTATGCTGTGAAGATACAACAGCTTGTTCATGCTCTCTAACATGATGCTACATTGGGGGTTTCTTCGGTTTTCTTTTTTCCCCTAAATATCCAAGATTCACTGGTTTTCCTTAAGCTTCATATGAATTAATGAGAAAATAGTTCAGAAGGTTGAAATGTCTCTATAAAGAGCCACAGGTAACGCAACAGAACAGCTTAAAAGAAATTGTACTCCAAAGAGTAATGTCCAGACACTCTCCGAGTTAAGCAAAGTGTAGAATCATTTTAGAAGGTATGTAGAAATGATCCTGGAGTAAATAAATCTCCAGACCATTGATCTGGCAGCACTGACAGAGCCCCTGGTGTTCCTGGGGGTTTGGAGCATTCCTGCATCTCTTGGGAACTATAACAGCAGCAAACTCTTCCTTGGTAAACCATGTTTTCCCCGGCAATTTCTCTGGAATAGGCATTAAGGCAGAAACAGTTTCACATCTTCTCTAGAAATGTTCACACGAAATATCTATGAAAATACGTTTCTGCAAGACAAACCTTCATAAAACATCATTTAAGTCCTCAACTTACCGATCTGAGGCGTGCAGCCATTTCTCAGACGACTCACTATCAACTTGATTCCTTTAAAAAAAGGAGAATATTGTTTTACTCACAATCCAATACTTACACACACCATTAACACAAACCAAACTTATTTTTAAGCACCTTCCTAATTATATAAATCAATGTTTGAAGCCATTATGTTTAAACGGAAGCATGAAAAGAGTGAGCTAGTTCTCTCTGCCCTGCTGAATTAAATAAGCAGTACAAGAGTAACAGCCACATCCAATAGGTTTCTCAAAAGCATAATTTTAATATAATAAAATACCCTCGATAAAAAGGCAGCATCTCATTTTAGCTAGTATGCATTCCTTTATGTCTGAATATCTATACTGCAAATNTTAATGCATTCCAGTCTGGTCAGTCACCTAACTGCACTCAGAGCGAAGGCTTTACTGCCAACATAGAACATACAAGCAACAAGTCTGAGGAAGCTTTTGTACAAAGAATGCTCTGTCCTGCTTGGAAGGAGATTTGCTTCTTATTGTTGCTACACAAAACCCCACCTCTGCAGTTATAGGATCAAGCTGAAGGGAATTTTAACCCAGGAAAGCCCCACAAAGACAACAATTGTTCAGCAGTTTCTAAGTCCTACATCCTTAAACAAAGGTTCTACCGCAAAGTGCCAGCTATCCACAACAGAAATTAGAAGAGTTCACTGCGGTGGCTCAGCCACATTAAAGCATAACCAGTGACTTAGAACAGTACACGCAAACTGGAGTCAGATTACAAGAATTTTTAAAAGTTCTAAGGGGTTGGCCCAGTGCTCTATTTGGTTTTGATAGTCGCAAGAGAAGAGATAATATAGAAAGAATATGCGGGTCTAAGGACTCCCTGCATTTTACTATCCTTGTAATCCCCCACTACAACAGCTTTACATTTGCTTTACTCATCAGTTTCCCGATTCTCTGACCTCTGTCACACCCCTCCCTGCTGCAGTGTCCTCTCCCCGTTGAGGGGTCTGGCCTTTCCAGCTCCTCCTCACAAGGCAGCTGCCCGGTTCCACTGATATTTTCCCTTGCCTTCCCCTGTACCCTGTCTTCATAAACCAAGAGCACCCGGAGCTGCGCTTGGATGCGCTAAACCGAAGTTTTACAGCGGCAGAACAACGCCCTCTGTCTGGTTCCAAATATCAGAATCATTTTCTACCACTGCAGATCAGATCACCCAGGTTTTTTTGGTATGACAGGTTTCCACTCACCCACATAAAGGACAGCATTGTAACTGGTGATGAGAAGCAGACTAATTAAATAATCTTTAGTGCACCTTTGCAGTACAATCTAGTACACACACCTCTTGGGAAAGGACTAAACGAACCAACTCGGTGACCAGAACCAGTGTAACTGCAGCAAACAGTGCTGCACCTGGATTAACGAGCTGTTTCAAAAACGGCAGGGAGAAAGGCTACACATGATTATACTGATTTTAGGATATGAATTATCACCTATCTAGCACTATGCTGTGAAGATACAACAGCTTGTTCATGCTCTCTAACATGATGCTACATTGGGGGTTTCTTTGGTTTTCTTTTTTCCCCTAAATATCCAAGATTCACTGGTTTTCCTTAAGCTTCATATGAACTAATGAGAAAATAATTCAGAAGGTAGAAATGTCTCTATAAAGAACCACAAGTAATGCAACAGAACAGCTTAAAAGAAATTGTACTCCAAAGAGTAATGTCCAGACACTCTCCGAGTTAAGCAAAGTGTAGAATCATTTTAGAAGGCATGTAGAAATGATCCTGGAGTAAATAAATCTCCAGACCATTGATCTGGCAGCACTGACAGAGCCCCTGGTGTTCCTGGGGGTTTGGAGCATTCCTGCATCTCTTGGGAACTATAACAGCAGCAAACTCTTCCTTGGTAAACCATGTTTTCCCCGGCAATTTCTCTGGAATAGGCATTAAGGCAGAAACAGTTTCACATCTTCTCTAGAAATGTTCACACGAAATATCTATGAAAATACGTTTCTGCAAGACAAACCTTCATAAAACATCATTTAAGTCCTCAACTTACCGATCTGAGGCGTGCAGCCATTTCTCAGACGATTCACTATCAACTTGATTCCTTTAAAAAAAGGAGAATATTGTTTTACTCACAATCCAATACTTACACACACCATTAACACAAACCAAACTTATTTTTAAGCACCTTCCTAATTATATAAATCAATGTTTGAAGCCATTATGTTTAAACGGAAGCATGAAAAGAGTGAGCTAGTTCTCTCTGCCCTGCTGAATTAAATAAGCAGTACAAGAGTAACAGCCACATCCAATAGGTTTCTCAAAAGCATAATTTTAATATAATAAAATACCCTCGATAAAAAGGCAGCATCTCATTTTAGCTAGTATGCATTCCTTTATGTCTGAATATCTATACTGCAAATAACATGGACACCCTTGCAGGTTTTGGCTGCTAAGAAATATTAGTTGTTTAGCTTAAATAAATGAGTTTTAAATAGACCTATCACGTAGAGTTGTAAGGTTGTGTGATTTAATATGCTGTTTATTTAGCAAGTAGCTAGATTTGCTGCAAGCCATAAATTCCTACTGAGGTCTATTTTTCCTTTTAGCAGCTAGTACAGCGTGCTGTGGTGTGGGTTTTCAGTGTCAGAACAACATAGATAACACACTGATGCTGTGGTTATGGCTCAGCATTTATCCTAAGCCTGGGACTTTTGCAGTTTCTCGTATTCTGCCCAAAAAACACAGACTAGAAGAGATGAAGGCTTCAAGGCTAAAACCATCAAGAGCAGGTGCAACTTGTCAAGGTAAGAACAACTGACAACCTGCCTAGAGACAGAATCCAGTGGGGAGCTGGATCCTGCAGCCTCCCCTACCCCCAGGACCCCAGCCACCCTCCCCACACCCCACCCCATGTTCCCCCACAGCCTCCCCTACCCCTCCCACCCCTTAACTCCCCACAACCTACCCCACACCCCAGCCCTCCTCACAGCCCCGCAGGCTCTGCTGCCTCCAGCCTGCCCCTCCACAGCCCCCATGGCCTTCTCCGCATCCCAGGCCTCCCTCACAGCCCTCAGGTTCCCTCACAGCCCTCAGGTTCCCTCACAGCCCTCCACGCCCCCCTCACAGCCCCCCAACCCTCCCTCACACCCCTCCAAGCC
>VZTO01023348.1:87189-206607 GCA_013400615.1 Syrrhaptes paradoxus | reverse complement strand
AAAACCAAAACAAAAACCAACCCCACCTGTATTTGTAAAAAGAACTGTGGTCACCTAACCACTATCAAGTTACTTGTGTAATTTCTGTAATTGCAGTGATAGCGGTAGGCCTCCGTTGCCATGCCCCTCTACTTGGCTTTTGTAGAAAGCCCCAGAACTCCCATATAGGAGTTATCGCTGCTAAGATCTGAAACACTTAATAGTAGTGTAGTAATGTCAGAGGAAAATGAACGGTGGTACTTGGTGCTTTAAAGCAAAAGTCCTGGTACTAAAGTAGTCTGTGCCTGTGTATGAGGAAGTTCAAGTGGATAGCAAAATTGTCAGTGTTAAATGTGTGAGGCTATAAAAAAAAGCATTTTGAAGTGCTTCCGTACAGTTTTGAAATTTTACCTTTCAAGAAATAATAGACTGTATTAATTAAACCCCTTAATTTTAACTGCAATATACAAGAGAGATTATTTTAGTATTTAGTGCTATCTTCTACTCATTTGGAAAAAAAAACATTTTTTTAAGAAATTGTTGTTAAAAATGTCCCATGCTCATGGACATGTTTCTCTTTTACTCAGTGCCAAATGAAAGAGAGGAATAATTTTGACAGATAAAGCACAAGTCATATGCATGTGTGCAAAGTGATATCCATAGCACCGCTACCAGCTAAAGATAGGTTTTTATGGGTAAAACATATCTATATTCAAATAAAATATAGTCAGTAATGACACAGTCATGGAATTGCATAGGCATACAAAACCTTTCTTACGTGGGGCTTGTTTCTATGCCTTTGCTGAAGGTTCAAAGCTTTTTGTCGGTCCTGTTTTGGTAGGGTAATTTTCATTCAGATGCTAGTAAAACATAAGGGATCTCTAAACTACTGAAAAATGAGAACCAATGCTGTGTTATTGAGCAATCAAAACCAGCACAGAAGATAAAATAACTTGATGGAGAATGTGAAATGCATCTACATGAAACACAAAGATGTCATAAGGATTGTTCTGTTCAGATTTACACGGGTGCACTTGTGATGAACTTCAGACTCTACAGCTGCTTCTAAAGAAAAATGTTGCTCGGTCTGGAGCAGTGTTCATTTTCTTACTTAGGATATGCTAATAACATTATTTCTGTATCTCTATTTAATGGTAGAATACCTTTTTTTCAATTCCAAAATATTCAGGATGTGTTGTAAGTGTGTGTGTATGTATACGTATATATATATTAAAAACCATAAAATAGATTATCTAGCTTGAAATTCAGTTTTCAAAACTTAAAGACTGCACAAATCCGACTTTAACTCGGTAGTAATGTTGACTCTACACTGAATTTCCCACTGGGCTAGTGGGTACAAATACAGTGGCTGTCTATCTGGTCCTGTGCAACACGAAGCCTGCGACGGGCTGGCACATGATTTTAGAATTTTAGTATCGCAGGAGCCTACCCTTGTAGCACTGGTGCTGCTACTATGGACATGCTTAAACTTTTTATAAGCTCACACACATAATAAAACAAAAAGTTACAAAACCAGATGCTATAAAACAACACAGAAAGAAGCCCTCTTGTTTTCAATTTCTTAATACATATCTTGATAAAATATTTAGTAAGGTGAACTGTGTCACGGGCGAGTACTGTGCAGGCATCTTGTTTTAATTCTGGGCTGCACTCACTAGCTCTGCAGACTTGCATTTGATCTCGGAGCCAAGATAAAACCCACAATGAGAACCAAACAGTGCAAATAAACAGAAATGTCTGCTTTGGTAAAGGGTGTAAAACAGAAGAAGTATTCCACCATGTCCAACAGCATGTACCACCAGGTGCTGTTACTCGCCTGGCCGTTATTCTCAGACAGCATCCCCAGACAGGGATTGCTAATTGTGGAAGTGGAGGAGATGGAGCTGTTGAACTCCTGGGGAAGCTGAGAGGGGCACCATGCTGGTGCTGGGGAGGGGCACGGCTGCCCAGGGCACTGCAGACGCAGCTTGGCTCGTGTCTGTTTGAGTAGTTCCTGGGGTAGGTAAGGAAGAGCAGAACACTACTGGATTGTTGTTACCCTTTTCCAAGGGCCTTACCCATCTGGGTTTTTATATGAAACTTCTGTTAAAATGTTTTTCTTAATTAATAATCCCCAAGAAACTGGTCATTTTGAGCAGTTTTGTGAGTGGCTTGGAACTTAGCGCCCTGGTCAGGACAGTCTGTTAGAGGATTATTTCCTCAATAAGATAAGGGGATGGGGAACGTTGCTTTTTTTAATAGCTTGTAACTTCTTTCATTTGGTAGAGCTAGATCTTGGACACTGCTAGATTGTTTGTTCAGGATAATCTGAGGCTTCAGAGTGATTTCCATCATCTGAGGAAACATGAGAAATTGAGTTCTTTGTACCGTAACCTTCCTCTGGATGGGCGAGGGAACACATTTTAGAGTGCAGTTGTTTAAATATTTAGTGGTGACTTTGACACTTTACCCAGAAATGAGCACAGCTGTTGTACACTCAGGAGTATGTGTTTTCAGGTTGGTGCCTTAACAGGGCACTTGTAGGGGGCTTGTGTGGTGTTAACAATTTTGGGTCCTGATCCTGCAAACACTTACGCGTTTCAGTAACTTTATTCTTGTGAACAGTCCGGTAGTACTCACATGAGTGTGATTACAGACATGAGTAAGTGCTCGTGAGATCGCGGCATTGGTTTTCAAAGGGACCGTAAACTCTACAGACCATTGCAGAATTACGTATACTGCAATGACCTGTGAAATTACCACGTGTAGATGTAGCTATGTGAAGTAAACTACACATCCCTAGTACCCTGTTCTGGGAATGTTTAAATGAACGAGTAGCGTTACTCGTGCCAGTAAACCCAAGCAAACATAAGAAATGATAAGGGATGGCTTACAAGGGTAAAGGTGGTGATCCATTTAAATGTTCGCAGGGCTGTCCTGCAGGCTTCACTGTTAAAACATGTGTTTCTGTTCCACGTGTTGAATCACAAATGCAGTGCTCTGGATTCAAATACCAGGAGAAGAATAAGTGAGTGAGTTTGCAGAGTGACACAGACTCTACTAAAAATCTCTGAAGCTGCTGAAAAGATTTATACTGACTGCAGACAAGGTGAATAAAGCCCCATCTAGAAATAATAGTAATTTTTATTTTGTTTTTAGATTTTTAAAAAAGTACATATACAAAACCTAAACATTAAACCATGTTACTGGACCTAAAAAGACATGATGACATTATTATTCCCTGTCTCTTTTTGTTCACTGTCTTCTGTTGTATTTGGGTGAAATGTCCCCAAATTTTATTTATAAATGGTCATATGTTGTGTAGAGTAGATCTTTTCATTAGAAATATTCAGCATTTTATGCTTCTGAGCTCTTAAAGGTAAGGGAAATCAAGAGAAGGCAACATTTCTCTCTATGTGTTCTTTAGTACACAGGACAGTAATACAGAAAATAAAAGCAAGTGATCTTTATATTGTTAGGAATGGAAAAAAAATAATTTCTTTAAACAGAGCAGTGTGGTAATCTTGGTCACAGACAGCCTGAAGTAATGAAAAACCGTGATCATAGCTGCACAGAGATAAAAACCAAGACAGTTCTCTAATACAAGCAAAAGGGACGATTCCATAGAAGCAGCACATTTTTTTTAATCACCTTTTAAAAAGCGTACTTGTTAGTTTGTGCCACTTATTAAAGTCCACAAAATGGATTATTTGATCCCTGTGTTTGGATGCAAACTAGCCTTTTGCTTCACAGAGCTACCTGAACTTAAAATATCTGTGTCTGAGAAAGGAGTGCTTCATCCTACTGTTTAAGAAAGTTGTGTTAAAATATTAAGCATTTAAATGTCACAGATACTTTTTTGGGCTGTTATTGGAGAGTTACTTGGGGACTGCTATTATGCTTTGTGTTGCTATGGAAACTTTTTAATACATGCAGTTTGGGAACAAGAAATTGGAAGTAATTTTTGCATTCCTAAATCCAGTTTCCCAGTAATAAGAGGACAATTGTGGATTATCAGACTGTTATCAAAGCTTTCCACGAGATCCTCAGGTTATTAATCTCCAGAAACAGGGAAGGAAAAATTATACTAATAAACTTCTGCAAAGAAATAGGATGAAATTATATCTTTTTTTTTTTTTTTTTGTCATGCGGAGACTAATCAATTAAAACCCCAATATTTTAATACATTAGGAGGAAAATGGATGGCTGACCAAAGAGAGGGCTTTGCAGAAGAAGACGACAAATTCTAAATTATTTTTTTAAATGGTGAGATAATTATGACTAAAAAATCAGCAACTAAATCTTATATAAAACACTTAAAAAAAAGTATTGAATGTATCTTCTTTATTCACTTGAAGTAATCTTGATATAAGATATAAGTCAGCAAACGCTTTTTAATATGATGGAGACTGTATACTTATTTAGAAGCCTGATGACAGGGTTCCTCTTTTCTTTATTAGTGGATGTTAATGCAGTAATGTACCTAGAAAGATTCAAAAATGTGCTAAAACAGTTTTGAGAACAAAAGCACTTGAGCTCGCTAATTTTTTTTTGTGAGATTAAAAGGTGAACCAAAACACCTAAGAGTCATAATACTTCTAATTTGTTTGCAAAATGATTTAAAAAGTTATGATCCTTTATATTTTCCAGAAAAGGGGGCTTTTAAAAGTGTTTAATCGATTCTTATGTATTAATGTTTTTATTGTTAGTTCCCAGTAATGAAATATGAATAATCAGGATTTGAATGAAAATATTATTTTTATTTTAATTTGAAAAATTGTCTCAATTAATATTTGTTTTAGTAATAAAATTTTTGATTTAGTGTTTCTCTAATTTGATACTAATTTGCCAGGTTTTTTTTCCTGGTAAACTAGTTTAATTTGGCATAAAAACGCTGAATGCTTTTGCAGTATTTTATAGTGCTGCTGCTCTTCCCTTTGAAAAGAACAGCTTTCTTAAGAATGATAATTAGAATTTATAAAAAGTGACAAATGTCACCTGCATTGGTACTGAAAATTTTCTGAGATTTGCTTCATTTTAATATTTTTGTTTCAAACTAGTTATTTCAGATGTTCTTTTGAAGTTTTTCTATTGCTAGTTTTAAATTTCATCTGGAGGCTTTATGCTTGAGGAGGCAGCTAATAATTTATAAAATTTATGTTCAAAGATATGGTAGCACAAACATTTGGATTTAAATATTGATTAGATCTCTTCATTTGGCTTTCCTGTTTGTGAATTTGTCAATTAATTTCCACAGGGATATGAAAAATAGGTTTTAGACAGAGATAATCCACTATAATCCCAAAACAGAAATCAGAGGACAAAATGGTCACAGCAATAAATTATTCTTTTATATGTTCTTGTTACCTTGATTCCTCCAAAATTTTCCAAATCCCCTGCTTAAGGTCACAGGAAATATGAACCTCACCAAAACCTTAAAATGAAGAGGTTGATAATACATAAAACAAAAATAGTAGATTATTTTAAATGACATTATTTGATTATGATAATGACAGTTTATTCTTTGAATTTACTGGTCATATTTATAGTAGTGGAATTTTTACTGTATTTCCATAACTTGGACATTCTCAGTTTTTGTTGATTAGATAAAGATTTAAAATATTCCAGAAAGTTCAAAGTTGGCTCCAGTCATTTCACATCAATCTTTACAAAAACATGTGCTCTCATAGACCAGCTTCTGGGAATGAAGTTCTGCAGTTAGATTTTTAAGGTGGGGGAGACTGAACTTCACAAGCGTGGTTTTGTGATTCTCCCCCCCCCCCAACCCCGTACTTCAGTTCCTCTAGACTTAGAAATAAAAGATCATCTCTTTGCACAGGATACGCATCCTGTCTCCTCTACATGTCTGATGACTGACGTGTTTGTAAAATACATTATTTTGCACAAATTACCATCTGTTTAAGGCAGTCAATATCACGCACGCATCATGCCCTAAAATTCTGAGATGATCATAGAGATGCAAATGAGGTTTTTGGGGGAGAAGATGAAAGATTTAGGAACAGAAAATTGGTATAGTAAATACGGGCACTTATACAGTCACCTTAAATATGCACATTAGTGATGATGGTGGGACTCATGTTTAAAAGGATCACAATATGATTTGTTGCTAGCTCTTAATATATTTGGTAGAGGGAATGTGTCATTTTTAATGTTGTATAAGTGCTTTATGGAAGAATAACTTGATTTCCAGTGCATTTAAACTATCGTCCAGGAAATTTCATGTGTGAATTAGAGGCATAGATGACAAGTTGGAATTTATGTTCAGTAGTTTTACTGTGAGAAACGAGGCTATAGTACAGTCAGAACATTTCACTGTGCACTTATTTAAGACACATTGTCATCACACAGGTCACAAAGTTTGGCAGTGATATTCTGCAAGCATTTTAACTTTACCTTTGTCTACATGTACTTATTCGAATATGAGTAAAGCACGCACCAAACTGACCATGGCAGAGAATACTGAGTTAGGAAGGGTGTGAGTTGCAAGGATTCTGGCTGAAAAGAATATTCAAAATCAATACGATCTCGGCAGCGAGGTAAATTCAAGCCGAGCTGACCTCTCTGTGCAGCTAATGTACATGCTAAGAATTATTGCCGCTCACTCAAAGTTTTAATGCAAACTGTTTGTTTTAGAGCAAACATGAAAAATGGAAGGACTTGCTTACTTATTTGATTAAATGCAAAAGTGAGACCGCACACAGGATTGTGTTGTGCTGTGATAGAACTTACTTTACCAGTCACTTTCATAACCTTTAAACAGCCTTAAATAGTACATATGAAAAACACATTCATAACAGATTCCCCATAGGGAATTTTCTTTGGTTTAAGAAAATTTTATTAAAGATTGGCATTGCAAATAACATTTTTCATAACTATATGTAGACCTGTTAAAATTTTTATTAAAACTGGAGTTCGGCCTGTTCTTTTTCATCATTCTATCAGATATTAAACTCCAGCAGCAGCTGTAGGAAATGGAGAAAGGGATTTTCAAAGGGATTTGAGTCTCCCTGTCTCTGTGCCTTTAGTGATCATATTATCATAACTATCACATATAACAAAGCTCTAAATCTGTAATTCAGATAAAGTAGTCAGGACTTTGAAATACAAAAATCCAAACATATGCTGTAACATTTTTTTTGCAATGCTGGTTCTTTTAACATGGATTTTGTAAACTTGGAGAGGTATCCAACAGATTTTGTATACTAACACACACTAAACGACATTATTACTTAAATGTTTGATGGAGATTTAATTAAAGGTATGGTCTATTATACCTACAGTAGTTCCACTCAGAGTATAGCAGATAGTATTCTACCAAATGATGATCAAACCACTAAAGGTTAATAAGAAATGATGTTAGAAGCTTTTTTTTTTTTCCTGACTGAATTATGTAAGCTAAAGTGCTGTGGAGGCAATGCCCATCGTCTCAACAGTGTGCGAGTCCTGTTGCACGAGGGGACAGCTCAGCATAGTGCTGTGTTGAAATGGTAAGTGTGAACGTGTTTCTCTGATGAACTTAAAAAGCTAAAGATGCAATGTAATAACAGTTAAGGAAGCTGACTTTTAAAGTAAAAGCAGTGTAGCACAAAAGAAATGGTTTCCAAAGTATTTTAAGTACTTCTCTAAGCTTATTTACATTGAGAAGATGGTTTTAGTGTTAAGTGCCTAGGGAAAACAGTAGTTGTACTCTGAAAAGTTAGGAAAACTCTAAATCTCAATATCAAACCGGCTTGTAAATGAGCAGTCGCATATATATTTATTGTAACACTGCCTTCTGCTGGTCACACCTCATTTATGATGTAAGTGAAAGTGCTGGATAATAATGGGATGTTGCGTTTATCTGAAATTATTCTCAATGTGAGTTATTTGGTGCTTGGGAAATATTCATATGGAGATAGTGGACATCTATCAAAGAAGCATACATCAATGATGAACACATTGCATCTATGCTATATGCTTACAGCAAAAATATACTGGAATGGTATTTGATATTTTTTTGACATCAGCTGAGAGAAAATTGTTCATGTTTAGCATACCTGAGAGTTATCAAATCCTTTTACTTTGTTGTTAAATTGATTCCTACTGTTGATATTTCTGTAGAATTAGAATTTCTGCTTGTTTCTGGTTTTTCAGTTGGAGGGCTTTGGATGTCAGAGTGCATATACCAAGCAAGATATCTGCAGAAAAACTTCTGTTTCATAGCAAATGTCTAAACGTAATGGAGGCTAGGAGGCTGTTAGATCTGTGTGTTTATGTATACATTTAAGCAAGTGTTTGCAGAAGCTGCACTTTTTGTTAGTAAGTACTTTATTATTCCTCAGTTGGTCACTCAAAATACACACGTACATTATGATAATCACTCCTTAGAGGAAAAATAGAGGATTTTAAACATGGTTTCTGTTTTACTTTCTAGCATGTAAAACATATTTTCCTTAAAAAAAAATGCTGCTGTAAGAAGCATTTGCTGTTTCTTTAAGCATGCATAAATGGTAAAAAGTATAATGTGAATTTATAGATATTTGACTCTATGTCTGTCAAAATTAAGGAAAATACTTATCACTGTATACTAGCTTCATCATAGGTTTAAGAGGTATGAAATGATACTATATTTCAATCTGATATAAAAACCTGAAATTAAACATCAAATATTTGGTAGGAGTGATCTCCAGTTGTAGAGAATATAATGGTTAAACCACACATTTACTCAGTGAAAACATTGGCATGCATGTCTGGCTGCCTGCAGCAAAATTAATGACTGGATTGTGCAGTGTGGGAAAATTTTTATTTTACTTTGGTTTTCCTCAAGAAGTGAAATCCTGCTTTAGTTGCCTGAGGCTACATTTTTAAGCACCTTTATTACAGCACAGATAAAAACCCAGCTATCTGACAAAATGCATTGTTTTATTACAAAGGATTACTTCAAAAAGCACAATTCTGTGCATTCTGGGGATAATTTAAACACCAAGAATCCCTATTGTACGGCAAATAAAAAGTAATTATCCATAATGTGTACTAGAATTGCATTTTAATGGACGAGATCCATCAGAAAACATGCAGATCGAGAAATTTCCCTTTTTAAGTTCCTTCCCAGAATTTGGGGCCTCGCCCGACAGCCCGAGGAGGGTTGTACGCTGACTCCATGGGATCTCTGAGCACTGGCTGCAGATTGCAGCCCTGCAGTCCTCAGAGGATCGCTGGGGTCCCATCTGACTCTTGTAGTCTATGAACCTTAAGGTTTTAATAATCAAAGACCAGCCTAACCCCATGTGTGCGTGTTTTAAAATTCCAAATCTCATCTTAGATGTAACAGTAATTAAAAAGTCACTTGCAAAATGATAATAGAATCAGCCTAGTCAGAGCAGATATAACAACATGCATAATAAAATACTCCGTGGCAGTGTTAGGGCTGTGCCAGTAAAGGCTAGGTGCCGTTAAAAATGCAAAAGGACGTAGAAAAAATATCAGTAAGGTTTTAGTCTTTAGTGGCAGAAAAAAAGGTTTAACAGTTACACAGCTGACCAGGAGCCGTTCTGTACTAAAGGAGCTGCCATTACCTTTTCATGGATAGCGCCTACACTGGATTATTTTTCCAAATTTACAAATCTTCAAGGAAATTCCTCATTCCATTATATTTTTGTCTCTATTTACAAGCATCTGTATGTGCTGTTGGTTCACTTACATGTATGTGAGCTCAGCTGTGTGTGTACACACAACATTCTCTGGGATTTTCATTCTTGTGTGAGTTTGCATTCAGGGTGGTCACTACAGCATATAAACATGTTTAAACCTGAGTCTTAAAGTGTGTGTATCCAGAGAAATAATACATGACAGTGGGCAGCATAATTCCCTCTCATTTTCCTGTGTTCGAGATGGCTGCATAATTCATGAATGGCAGAACAAAGTCAAGCCAGGAGTGAGTTGCACGTGGACATCCCTAGTGAACGTGTGTCACCTACTGCCCAGCAGGTTATGCTTAAATCGTAGATATTTTACGTGGGCATTCTCTTCTCCTACTCCATTTTTAGTTGACAAAGTGATTTTCCAATAATATGTTTATAAAAGTGTTTTTGCTTTGTCCAGGAGAAAGTGTGCAGGGATTCCTCGCTCTCCCTCAGACACCTTTGTACGATAAGGCAGCAGGGTGTACTTGGCACTCCGCTCTGGGCTTTTCAGGAGTATCTTTATGTGCATCTGTATTTTGACTTCATATTTGTGTCTCTTGGCTCATCTTGCTGGGATTTGACTGTGTTTATGCTTACGTGTGGCTCTTTATTTCAGTTTTCTGGTTGGGGTGGGTTTTTTGGTTTGTTTTTCGTAGCTACCGTATGTGTTATTGTGCAACCTGTAATGAGCTTTTTAGAAGTTCGACTATTGTATATAGAAGAGCAGAAAAGCAGCAATTTATTGTTCCTTGTATGGTGGCAGTCTTCTGGAGAATAACTGGGTTCCAAACGTGTAGATGGTCTTGAGTGTGATCAGCTATGTAGTGAAACATTATTTCAAAGGTCTAGATGTAGAAACAAAGAAATCAGTGTGGGTTTTTATTAAGTATGCGTATGGTACTTCAAACAAAGATAAACTGTAAGCATATCAGCAATGTCATTTTAGTTTATCAATATATAAACATAAAAGCAACTTTCTGAAAGAGTAAAGTAATTGTAAAATGTTTAGTAGAATTTTTTGATCTTAATTTTATTGAATTAACTTATTTACTAAATTAAATATTTTGTTGTATATAATATAAAGGTGTTGTTATGTGGATAAAATTGTTCCATTTGCAATACGAGTTGCAGATTATATATCAAAACATATGGATTACAATGATTAAATATGTATAAAATCAGCATAATCCATTCATATGTTTGTAAGGGCCCAGAGTCCTCCAGAGAGAGTCACAAATCCACTTGATGTTCTTGAGTGCTGGATTTTTTTCCTCCCTGATTCTATCTGAAATATCTGTAAAAATTCAAAAGTCAAAGGGATCCCTGTTGGTTACAGCCAAGTAGTCTTAAACATATATATATTTACCCTATCTAAACTTGATGGAGTCCTGCGCTTCCATGTGTGGGGAGTTTTTCTGGTTTGGTTGGGTTTTTTGGGTTTTTTTTTTTTGAGAATTATCTATTTCCATTTCAGCAAGCAGAACCCAGCTTTGAGGCTTGACGTGAACGGGTCATTTTTAAATAAAATCTGTCTCTCTTAGGGAGGTCCTTCCTCGTGTGTGTATACACAATGCGAAGAGGATCCGCATATTCTGGGAGATGTCTGTGTGCTGTCTCATCATGTTTTAAGTAAAACAGCTTCTTTCCAGTCCTATATTGTCCAGATTTTGAGAAAGCTGTAATGCGAGCATATGGGGGATATAATTTAGCCAATCGCATGAAGTCCTAATTTGATTTATTTGCGTATTTTTATTAGTCTGTTTTGCTATTATAATTTTGAATTAATAATCTAAAATAAGAGTGATGTGTTCTAGGGGGGGGAAAAAAAGGTGACTGTCTAGGAATGTGTCTCACACGTACTTCTGTGTGATAACGTATGTAACGTAGGGAGAGCGATCCCCCGTTATGCCTAGGTGTTACTCTTGCCCTTTTTGCACCAGTTTTAAACCTCTATGATGCTCTTGATTGTTGCATGTGTTCTGCTCATCTCTGCTAGCTCCAGCAGGAGCTGAGTGAGCTACAGAATAAATATCCTACTGTGTGATTACTGTATTCCATAAGAAATGTTTGTTTTAATCTCACTAAAAGCATAAAACATTTCCAACATATTTCATCCGCATCGGTAAGAATCAAACAAGTTGATTCTTTTCTTAACCAAGTGGAGCAGAATAATTGCAATTTTTCAAGATAGCCATTATTGTAAATCCTGTAAGCAATATTATTGTGATCATTTTGGGGGCATCAGACGGGTATTTAACAGTTTGGTTCAGGTTGCCTAGGACAACAAAAATGCCGCTATGCTGCATCTCAAAGCTTCTGGGATGAAATGAGTTGTGACATACCAGGGAAGATTAAATTTGTAACAGATAGAACACCTTTGAAGTACTAGCTTATGATTTCACAGTAGCATTAGGAGTCTTACTGCAGTATTTAAGCAGTTAGAAAGAATGCTGGTTATTAGTGGTTGAATTTTGTAAAATGGGATTTTATTGTCTTTTAAATAGCCATGACAGCAGTTTGTATTATACAAGCACAACATTTTTATTGCCATGCATTAATGTTGGAGAAGTGCTTTTTCACACTCCCATGTACAAAACTGAGGTGCTTAGCCAGGTGAATGCATTTTACTTGTTCAGTATCATCTCGCTGAATTTTAAATACTAGAGCATTTTGCTTTTTTAATTTTTTTTCCTTCTCTCTTTTTTGGTCAGTGGCTTAGAAAGGGAAAAGAACAGAAACATTCAGTGTTTGTCTCAGATAACACTGGAATATCAGATGTCTGAAAATGTTCTGGGCCTGCACATTTTTACATATGGTAAATTACTTTTTAAAAATAATAGCATAATTTCAGATGCCAAATATGCCTTTATTGTATGGCTTTATGACATGACATTACCAGTACATAAAGCTACTATGCTTTGTGTCTGAATCGGACCTCATCAAAATTTCCTGCCATATCATGTAACAGAAATAGAGACTTGTTCCTAAAAATAATGTCTAGAAATCTTCAAGTATTCATTAAACTGTTTGGGGGGAAGCAGGCG
Organism: Syrrhaptes paradoxus; assembly: GCA_013400615.1. Lineage (NCBI taxonomy): Eukaryota > Metazoa > Chordata > Aves > Pterocliformes > Pteroclidae > Syrrhaptes > Syrrhaptes paradoxus. The sequence goes on along the minus strand of VZTO01023348.1, from coordinate 193,901 downwards.
TGAGCCTCTTTCACTGCAGTAATCTCTTAAGGATCACTAGACTCCCTATTACCATTTCCAGTGTTACTAATTTGCGAAAGTTGGTTTAAAATATTAATCTCTGCATTGGCAGGATCTTTTAATGGCTCTCTAGACTTCAATGGGTTAATTTTCAATGAGGGTCGGGTTTTATATGTTTATATTTTCTTAGCCTTGGTCAGGAGAAGTGGCTTTGCTTGCCCTTGTGCTGTGCCAAAGTGATAGGGTTTCACTCGTTTGAAAACCTAGCACATCCCCAGAGGTTACCTTGGTGTAGATTTCTTTCTTTCTGTATTAAATCGCTCATTGTCGCAAAGTGACTAGTGCTGCCGGGCTTTGAAAAGAACTTCTAAGAGGTTAAAAAAAAGCTTCTGTATAGAAGGATTTTTCAGTTCTGCAGACAGAATACAGTTTGCAGCTGTTTGACTTGCAACAGTGATATGGATCTGGTTGTATACAGTATACTAGGAGCCATGGATGCAGCTGGAATAGAGGTTATAAATTTTAAAAGCAATGCAGATTTTGGCCATTAATTGGCTGCTAATAAAAGCAAACTCAGTGGGTTCTAACTGTGGGAGCCTGTAGCTCTGTATCTGATATCAGGAATTCATACACATTACACAGTTTTAGTGATTCAGACCACGACTAATTGAAATATGAGGCATACTGATCAAATTTAGCATTACCAGCATGCACTCTGGTTTGGGACTGTATGGCGACAAGGTAGCATTTATTACTTATTCTCCATAACACTGCCTGATTGAAATATCTAGCTATGTTGTCAGCAGAGGCCCAGCTGGGCTTTAGTACAGCTAATTAAGTCATTAAAAGAGAGGTCAAGCAATCTAACTCTTGCATACTAAACTACATAAAAGTCTTTATTATATTTTTTAATAAGCCAAGATTTGAATTTTTAAAGAAGTTTGTTTTAATAATAAATGCTTTTGCTGGCTGCTTTGTCTGGGGCTTGATTAAAATAAGCGTTTGCTAACAACAAAATGAAAACTTCTTGAGGCTTAGTTTAATAAAAAAAATCAACAAAACAAAACCTTGTGCTTTCTTTTTTAAGTGGCTAAAAACTAAGCGTAGCGCAGGATGATAATAGAAACATGGCTGTCCCTGTGCAGGCAGATGAAGAACTTGGTTCTCAACTGCAGAAGGTACCAAAGCACGATCTGTGTAGGAATCACTGGTGTTTCTTACTGGGGTATCTGTTCATTGGCACGTAGTGGGGAGAAACACATCTAGAGGGAGAGGTTTCCTGCTAAGTACGCAATAATGTTGGGGGACTGTTGCTGCTTATTTTATGAATTCAAATGGGAGAGAGACTTGGATGAAGTGACAGAGCAACCACTTTTTCCTGGACTTACTGGCTCTTATTCTAAGAGGCTGTGAATTGCCTGACTTTGGAAGAGTAAAGCACGGAAAGCCTACCTCAGTACTTGTGTTTGATCTGGTGTTGGTTGGTGGAGAACACGCTGTACCATGATCTTGTCAGACCCTGTGTGGTGGAACAAACTCTTCTTCATGGCTTGCATCAAGAACCTTGCATCTTTTATCAGTATAAAACTGAAGCACGAGGACCCCAAATATAAAGATGATAAAAATATTTCAGAGCTGTAAATGGCAACCTTGATGACGGCAGTCATTCAGTGCAAGGCCTGTGGGGCACTCAGACATATCTTTTGTATATTTGGGGTACTTTGGTTCAGAAATATGAAATGCTGGTCTCCCACATCCTTTCTTCTGTATATTACGTAACAGTAACTGGGAAGAGACATAGGTAAGGTATAAATCCAAGACAAATATCTGAGCTAGGATACTGGGAACTGGGGAACATTTGGTTGTTAGTTGTTTTTTTTTTCTAACTGGAAAATTTGTCAGCAATGAATTTAAATGAACTATTTGGCAATTAACAAATAGTAGGACTTGGCAAAACGAATGTAATATCGGTTTGTACATCATCTTTGTACAGCCAAAAGAAGCAAGTCTTAAAACCCGAAATCCCCGATGTACATCAAGTGATTCCTTTGAGGTCAATCATTGCTGCTATGAAGTGGGAAAGTGCGACTCAGCGAGGTGTATATTTCTAGTGGTAGCACATAATAGTATTGACAGGCCGCGTGTTTCCATTCTTGTAGCAAATGGATCTTACTCCTCTTCTGTTTCTTTTTTTGGCCCAACCTTTGAAATTTGTTACTTAAATCTCTGAGAAAACGATACAAATTTCAGTGTCTGGATTAGAAATGTGGTACTTGCTTTAAATAAAAAGCATGCCAAAAAAATGTGGTTAGGGATTTGGAGTATAGGTATAAGGAAGCAAAGGAATCGAAGTTAATAAATGATCCCAGTGGTGAGTTGTATAATATTTTTCCCTTATTAAAGTTATGAAGTATTTTTAGAGAAAAGTACCTTTATGGGATAAGAAGCGGGTTACAACCAAGTAAAAAATTTCATTAGGCATACCTTAACAATCTGACAGAAACCAACTTGGTCTGCTCTTACTTATGTGACAACAGTTGATTTGCTGTTATGTGTTCCTGAATAGGTTGTTTTTACTAATACTGTTGTGGCAATGAACGTGGTATATTGCACCTCACTTAACTTACCAGGAGGTGCAGCAGAAGATAACTTGAGAGCGGTTTTCTGAACATCAGAAGATGCAGTAAAAGTAGTGCTTATATGGCCATTGAAGGTTGCTACCTCCCAGGACTACTGGAATACTTTATGTTCTCCAGCAGTCTTCTGGAAGGATTTTACAAACTATCAACTATTAATTATTATGCTCATTGCAGCTCAATGGATCTTCAAATATGCTGTATTTTTAAAATCTTTTTGCATAACAATGATGAGACAGAAATTTTCAGAATAACAAAGGTAACCTACTTGAAAAGCTTTCCTGAATTTGGTAGCTTTTGTGAATAGATGCATGTTCACTCCAATGGGGCACATGATATTTTTTCAAGAACTGTGTTCTTTTTCATTTCTCTTCTTCCTCAGACAAAAGCTAAGATACAGATGCAAAAATCCAAATATAAGTATGTAAAGAGCTATATATATTCAATATGAACTCAAAACTAACAGCTTTTAGATCTATGGCCTTTCCCCATCTTAAAATTAGTAAATTATTGGCATCGGCACCCATTTAATTTTTTACAGTTGGGGTCTTGAGAGCAGTTACATTTTGACTACTAGTATAAAAGAATATTGTTCAGATCATTGACGAGACAGAACTAGTAATAAACAACCTCAATTGGAGGCTGTAGTGATGTCAGTGATGATGTGGGTCTGACTCCTCAGTATAACAGACTGGACCAGTAGCAGTAGGTAACAAGAGTGGCTGCTTAATTATTCATAGTATGTAATCATATTTCACACTCTTCTAAATTCAAAACAAAGCTGTACACAGGATGAATTCTGCATACTGCTGAAATCAATGATAAAACGCCTGTAAGCTTCAATGGGGTTGGGATTTAATCTCAATTGTTAATACAGTTGTTTCCATTGTAAAGATCAATTTCAGCAGCATATTTTTCTTTTCTCTGAAATTTGTGTGATATCTGGAGATACTGTTTCATCAATGAGGGTTATTTATTTTTTCTTATAAAGAGTTTTTAAAGTAATTTTTATGTTTTTTTTTTCCACTAAGAAAGAAAATTATTTGACCTTTTTTTAAAGTCACAGTAGGCTAGTAGATTTAGGCTAGCTGGGAATGTGCCTGAGGTCTTTGTAGTATGGGTGTGTGTCTGTGTCCATCTGCCTATGAGACCGAGAAGAGCTCGGAGGTAGTTTTGTGGTTCCAGCAGAGGCAGGGCTTCATATAATACAGATATGAATGGAGCAGGGTAATAGTTTACACACTTGGAGCTCATCATCTGTTTTTTTGGCTACCAAGAAACAGCTCAGCAGTGGAGAACTAACAGCTCCAGGTACGGATCTTATGGTATCTCTCAGGAGTGTTGGTTCAACAGTGATGAAAAAATGCAGCATTTCTTACAAGTTTCAGGAATTCTATCTTTTTTTCCTTTAGTTAGTTCAGCTCATCCAGGACTGGATGGAAAGATGGTAACCTCTACATCCCAATCTTTTGTCCATTGCTCAGTTGTCACCAGACAGCCTAGTGTGTTTCTCTTGGTAATTCTAATAATGAGTGACAGCTCAAATCAAACCAGACCATCCTGTAAAGAAGACTTTCCTAAGCCATATCCACTTCTCCCAGTTGAGACTAAAGAAAACCAAATGAGTTGGTTTTCTCCAAGCTGTTGCATGTCACATGAAGTGGCCACCATTTATTTTGATGGATGATGGATTTCCCTTACAGTCTTCACCCATCCACGTTGTCTGTTGCTGCAGTTTCCTTTCAGTGTCAGTTATTGCTCTTCATTTCTCTCTGAATAGCACTGAGTTCTTGCTGGAGTAGGTGCTTCCTCCTCAGGGAGGAGGACTTCTATGTGGAATAATATTTCGTTATTGATTTGTAACAGCATTGAAAAATCTCCTTCCTGCTTATTATCTTCCAGAATCTTTAAATTTTCTTTACTATTCAGGACACGTCAACTCCACGTGAAATATGACAATTCCTTACTGATGTTTAACAGTATCTGTTTTTAAACAGTAAACTGTGTTATACTCCTTGTATGTTTTGCCTGTCTGTCACTGCTAGTAGTGTTAAGTTTTTGACCTCGTGTTTATGATCTGCCATTCTTCTCTTGACTTCATACCCCCCCAAAAAATCATTGGATTTGGAGAGTTAGGTAAGATCTAGTTTTGGTTTTGTTTGACCAAAAAAAAAAAAGAAACTAAAAAATTGTTTATTATTAACTCCAGTGCTGCTAGCCAGTCAGCTTTCACGGCAACAATGGCTGTAGAACAGGAAGGTGATGCTAAGCAAATCTTCTGTAAATTTAAAAGCCTGAGCCAGGATGGGTGGCCATGCCCTTTACCCAGTCTCTGGAGAAGAAAGCATGGTACAGCTAGAGCAAAACTATTTCTCCTCCCTCCCCTGCCCTTAAAATACTTTTGAGTTCCTGTTCGATAAGGCCAGTGGAAAAGACCATGAGGATTTGGAAAGAAGCTGCATTTCTGATGGAAGTATATTCTGCTTCATGTTCCCTTTTGGCCATAACTTTCCTGGGTTGAGCTGGCAGCCAAATTTATTCTCTTTGCCTTAAAACTGAAACCCACTAGAAGTTGTCTTGCTGAGCACTGAAGATCTACACAGGCAATTTCCTCCCAGGGCTGAAGTACCCGGGCAAACATTGTAAATTTTCCCAGTCTCCCTCCCACCATCATTCCTTATACGAAAGTGCGGGGTCTTTTCCCCCATCTCCTTCCACTCTGTCCTTGCCTGAGCTGTTGCTCACAACCACGAGACTTACCCTGCCGAGCTGGCACGAGGGACAGGCTGACAGCCCTCCTCTGTGGACTTTGCATTCCCAAGGAGCGCCCAGGGGTCCCACGCTGACCATCATCCCTTCTCCCTTGCAAAGAATGGGAGAGGATTTGAGTGTCTGCCTTAATAACCAAAAATTACTGTTCAAAGAATACAGAGAAAGAGCAAGAACCTCTCCTTCCTGGGCTTCAACCTCTTAGAAGGAAAGTCCAGACCAGAGTTATCCAAATGGAGTTTTAAATTACTGAAGAGGAAAATTTGGTGAGGAGCTTGTGAGTAACGATGCTAAATATAATAGCAGATTTCAGGGAAGCTCTGAAGAGATTTTAATCTAGGTGTTACAAGCGCTAATACTCAGAAAGACCCGTCTTTGTGTAGTATTTGATACGTGTAAAACCCTGCCTGTCATTTTGAAGTTACGTATTTGTTTGTTGGAGACAGAGATAACACTGGAAAAACATTCTTACTTCCTTCTCCTCCTAGCAGCATGTGATTCCAGGGAGTTTCATAAGGATGTTGTGATTAACTTGATGCTAAGATACAGTGTAATTAAAAAATCCTGTCACTCCACCAGAACGAGAGGTTCACTCCAAGAGTTCTGTCTTTACACTGCTAAAAAACATTTATTTTACAGTGCATTTTTTGGTCTGTTAGAGATTTGGCAATATTTTACATTACATTTGAGAAGTCAAACACCACGGTAGAGAGTCTAAATTCTTTGTCTGAAAGTCTTTTTGTTCTCAACCGTCAGAGAATATAAAAAAATCAGCTGTGGTATTTTCAGTCCTCTCATATTTCAAGTGCCTTTTTATTCAGTGCTTTTATGACCAGTTGCTTGACAACATATAGATATAGTTACTTCATGTGAACAATGCCCCTGTGCAATTGGTGCTGGTATGTATTTTTCAGGGCATATGTCGATATACAGTAGTTCTCAGCTGAGGGAGTTTTTTTTTTTTTTTTAAAGGGCTTTGCTGCAGTGCATTTTTACATGATGAAGTGATGTTTTCATTGAAACTCTTCCATGACATCCTCTCTAGGTTGCATCTATTTTAAGATCCAAGTTTTATTAATCTGAAGTATGCCAGGCTCTAGTAGTGCAGTGTTTTTAATGCTTAAAGTGTCTTTTACAGGATGTTATCATGGTTTTGCAATAAAAATGGAAGCAAATGAACAAAGGTAACTATTCAAGAAATTAAAAAGCCTCTTGTGCTAAAAAGGCTCTATTGGTGAAAGGAGAAATGCTAGCATAAAGAAAGAAAACTAAAAAGGAAAAGTGTCACCAGAAATGTTAAAGATCTTTATAGATTCACTTCACATGATAAAATAAATTGTATTCTTCCCAGAAGAGTTTTATTTGAAAAGTCATTGTATTCTATGGGAGTTCGGGATCATCTTTTAAGAAAAATGTTATATCCTCACTGCATGCCATATAATAGTTGTGAGGAGGTGGGGAGCCTACAGAAGTATATGATTACACAGTAAATGCTACTTTTTTTTGACTAATTTCTACAAAATCCCACTTAATTTCTGTAGAACTCCATCAATTTTATGCTTACTGTATTCCTTTTTCATGAGGAATTTGAGATTATTGTTTTAACCTTTTCCCCCCACTGAGTGGACAACGAGCAAGAGGGACCATAGAAGCTTTTCTGAAAAAAAATTTTGTATTGTCAGCTTTGCCTGTAATTTTTACAGTTCTCATAACAGGGTTTAGTCATGAATATTTTAAAATAGATATAAGTATGTTAGTGTACAGAAGTTTGAGCATGTTACCATTCTCACTAGCAAGTGTCCATTGTTTTGTGCTATTAGTAGAGAATGGCAGGATTTCTGTATAAGGAACTAACTCTGGAAAACCCCAAATGTAAATATCCCATTAATTTGCTAGTCTTCAGGTCCTGGTTCATTTGTTGAAATTGAAGGATCTCTGTCATGGGCAATCATCTTTGCTTGAAGGATTCAAGTAAATTCTCTCCATCTTAAACAGAGCAGGAAGGATTTAAGCATTTGTGTGTGTTTATATACTTGTTCCCCACTGGCTTCAGGTTCATGGGCATCAGGTACCTGGGAATTCCTTCTGTGTTTCCTAGCACCAGGAAGCGAGCGTTTTGCATCTTGTCTGTTCCATGTAGGGAATAGTTATGAGAGTGAATAAGAAAGGTACAGAACAAAATTAGTAGGCTCAGTAAAACCGTATAGCTTGCAAAACAGTTTTGACATGATTGCATGTAGGATAACTCATCATATTTTTCTTTTAGTGAATAATTTAAGGTCAGTTACTAAGGCCATTTGTGCAGCACTGAAGATGATCTCAGAAAATGTACTGTATTAAGGGAGCTGTGCAGCCATTTTCAGTGTTGATCCTAAGCAGGTTTTTTTAAATTATTATTTCTAATACATTAAGTATGGTCTAGTGGGTCACCAAACAGCAGATTTGTACAAAGAACAAAATAGCTGATGGCAAACACAGAGAGCTGATATGTTTTCAAGGAGGACTAGCCCACTGCACTTGTGAGCAATGATAGATGTGTGTGAAATATTATCCTGATTAAAAATGCATGTGTGAAACCCCTTCGAATAAAGTGCTGTGTCTGACAACATGTTCAGAGCTCCTTCATGTGAGAAGGGCAGGGTAATGTAACAGCCCTTGTACCATTTACTTTCTCTTCAACACTTGCTCAACTCATTGTTCTTCCAAAATTTTCATCAGATGTAATGCTAAAGAGTTATGAATATAGAAAGCAGCATGAGGAAATCTAAGGTATTCACATTGGAAGCAGAGATTTTGAAAATACACCTAAACTAGACTAATGGTCAGATGTGTCCAGACTCTTTTTTTCATATGCAGTCAGGAGTGCTAGGTCTGGGACAAGGGGACGGTCGTGGTCATTTGGCAATTTCTATGACCTGATATTAAAATCCTTCCGTGTGTTTTCTTTGCTGTCAACTTCTACATTGGAAACATTTATCAAAGCTAAAGCAGTGGAAACTGATGATGAATATTCACTTGTAGGGCTGGACAAAGCTTCAGTCAGAGGGGACTGAGCTGCACGTGACAATCCTGATTCTGTACAGCTCGGAAGTGTGACACAAATGGCAACCACACAAGGAATGTGGTGGATTGCCCTATTTACAGGGCTGGATCCTGCAACTCTTTATATGTAATCATGTGCTCTTCTATGACATCTTTACTCTTGATTCTCAGAGGCTGCTGCTTGGATTTTGTTTCATGAGCTCTTGCAGGTAGCAATTACCTGAATTACGAGGGTATTTAGGTGTCGTTCCTTGACTGCTTCTGACTTCACTGACTGTGTGACCTTCTGTATCCCTGGTTTTCCCCTAGTAAGGCTCACAATTGCAAGAGGGGACTCACGGTTGCTTTGGTAAGATGCTTTCTCTAAGCAAAGAGTGCCATGTAGCCACGCTTGGGGTGGACAATGCTTGAACACTGCATTTTGGGAGAGCTGTGCTCTACAGGCACCTTTCCTTGGAAGGTCAAAAAGTGGAGCTGTGCCATGGCGAAGGAAAGCCTGGGGAAGAACTATGATTTTGAGAGACATTTCCTCTCTCTCCTACTTGCCTGCCATTATTTAAGGCCAGGCACTAGTAACCTTTGTGCTGCCCTGCGCCCATTTCGCCATCCCATTTGGACGTTTGAGAATCTCTGCTTCACGCCCTCCTCACGCCTTGCAGGCAGCTTCCCATCTGACTGTGTGTGCCAGAGGGTTTGTCACTGTGCTCAGTCCAAACACCCGCAGCAGCCACTGAGGTGGAAAGAAGTCATCTGTGGGAACATGGAAGGATGAAAAGAGGTGTCAGCCCCTCTTGCAGCAGGTGAACTATTAAAGCAGCATTTGGGACCATTTTTTAAGGTATCCAGATGTCTACAGGTGCTGATAGGCACCCAAAGGGATTTTCCAAAGCCCACATTTTTAAAGGTATTTAGTCGTTAATCCAACATTGGAGCATCTAATTCTCATTTTCAAAAGTGCCTAAGGGCCAGATTCTTAAAGATCTTTAGGTACCGGGCTCCCCCTGAAATCAAACAGAAGTTACATCAAATGATCTTATTTCCCAGGACAGTATTCTTGAAGAAGTGCCTCCCGGAATAATAATGCACAAAAGACCCAATTGATCTGAATTGGGAGGATATCTGCAAGTTACTGTACATCTCAGCTTTACTCAGAAACCTTGTCTTAAAAGATTCATTCTGGGATAAGGATCTGCTAACTCTTTAATATAATTACTCCATACCAGCAATCTGGCATGATGACAACCGTCTATTAACTCTGCAACTCAACTCAAAGTAACTCAACATTCATTACGTGCTTTTAATATATAGTTTTGGTGAATTATAGAGGTTATGAGTGAGCAATGGCTAGGAGCCAGGATGAATACAGTGCGTATTTCAGGCAGGGATTGCGCAACCGTCCCTGCACGGCACGTTATTTCCTCTGTCATCCCAATGTTTTCCCCATAACTTGAGGTTACAAACTCCATGCTGGTTTTATACATGTAAATATGTGTATGGCCAAGGCTTGAGAGCTCCTCTGAACCTTTGCACCTTTGAACACAGGCCTCAGAGGAGAAAATGCACACGTTAAACACCATTTCACGCTTTCTTTTTCTTTGTCCTTTGAAATTTAATTGCATGCAGATATTTCCATTTTAGGCAAATGCTTAAGAGAGTAAATCTTCCTGTGCACATTAACACACGTCTTTATATTTGCCTGTAATTTTTAGCCCTTCACAAGGGGCACTGAGGACTGTCCCAACTCTCACTGTGCAAAAAGGCTCCTGGTCTGCTCACCTGCAGAAGCAGCAGAGTGGGGAAGATCAGAAACTGAGGCACAGGAGCAAATGAAATCCCTTCCCTTGGCATGGGCAGCATGGCTGGGAGCACAGCTCGGCCACGTGCTGGGGGCAGGAGGTGACGGTCCCTGCCTGCACTTGCCCCTTCTGCTGCCTGTCCACTCTGCTCCCCGTGCATGCAGGTATGAGTGTCCCACACGTGATCTGGTGGAGAGAAGTCAGGGCAGCGGCGTTTGGTGAATTCCCAAATACGAGCTTGATCTAGCAGCTGTTATTCACAGGAGGGATTACGGGCGGGACCAGTCCCTGAGAGAGGGCTGAGGAAATTCAGAGCAAACGTTATTACTTTCTTGATCTGCATGGAGAACAAGTAGCTGTAAATATCAGGGAGGAAAGGTATATCGTGCTTTCTTTTTCCTGCTGTCTCCTGCCACTGCTGGAGGCAGCTAGTTTGCCATAACTTATACAATTATCAATAGTCTTCTTTAATTTGACATTTTAAGAGCTGTGTTGGGTAGAGGATAATTAATAGCGCTTACTTGCTTTGAAGTTGAGCTTTAAATTATATATAGCATAATTATGTCTAAAGCCTCTAACTTACTACTTAACCTAGTAGGTATTTCGTCTGTTTTACTGTAACACAGCTCCTTCTGTACAGCAGCACTAATCCTTTACCTGGGCTACTTAAGCTCAGAAACATTGATTACATATTGCGATTTTCCTGCAATAACCTTAATTAATTCCTGATGCCTCTACCTTGTTTCAATTATTTTGAGGTTTCAGCTCAATATTAAGAGAAATAAAATGGTGGATGAAATTTCATAACAAAATTTGTTGCAGATAAAAACCAATGAATAAAAATTACAGTCTTCAAGACCCAAACCCACCAACCTTCTAAAACCTTTAAGACCCTGAATATTTTTTCTAATCCCTAGGTGCCTTTTAGCAACTGAAACTATTTTTTATTTTTTATAAAATTGTCAATGGCTTTTCTTCAGATTTATTAGGGCTTCTGTTTAGCTTCAATAGTTGTCTTCTGTGTTCCAGCGATATATGCAGTAATACTTCTGTATGTGGTTGTATTTCTTTTTTTTTTCTTTTACCCTGATAACAGAGAAAATAAAGATGTAAAAATGAAGACTGCACTTGGATAACCTACATGGAAAATTGTACAATTAAGGGTTCATTTATTCATCGCACACACGCTCACACAATCTGCTTTCCAATAAATATGCAGACATTAGTGACAATGAAATCTTGCTTATCCTTAGTATTCTCCAAATTTTATTTTGCAATTAATTGTCTTACCAGGTTACATCTATATTAGTGTATGTTTCCCCTGAAATTCTAAAGAGACTGAAGTCTGTAATTTATTTCCCACCCTGCAGTTGATATAAGCAGGGTTTTAATGCTGGTGATCTCTCTCTTAGTTACAAATACACACTCTGAGTGCTCTGAGATTTATGTAAGAACCTGGAATTCAGACATGGGGTTTTGCACTGCTTCTTCAGTTAAGATTAATTAGCAATTATTATTAATAAAATTCGCAGTGTGAATAAAGTGTTGTCTTTCTAGTCTCTCCTGCAGTCTCTTTTATTTGGACTTCAGTATTGACATGGCTGTGAATAGTGAGAGATGCTGTTGCTACCACAGACACAAAATTTGTATTATGGAAAGACAGATGGTTGCTTGTAAATATTAAGAAAAGAGTAAATTGCAGTCTTGATTTAATTTTGGTTTAGGTGATTTTTATCAGCAGGGAGGGAATACAGTGACTGTAGAAATCACAAATGTACTTTTAAATATTTTAAATTTCTAATGAGCTTCAGCTTCTCAGCTGAATTTGAAATGAGTAAGCCTTTCACCGTGCTCTGGATAACGCAGCTTGAACACAGTATTTACTGGAACTATGCTGTGTTGTCGGATACACTGTTTAGTGCATAATTAAAATAAAACCCCCTAACAACAGAAAATATTAGGAGATGCTGGAAGTGCTGCCATAAAGTTTCATTTTATTTCTGACAGTCAGTTGGAAGGTAGAGAGAGAAGTAAATAAATATACTGTTTTGATTGATAGAAACAATATAATATCAAAGGTCTTATCAAGCTATATGATTTATCTTGAAAATGCTAATTTGCTGAAAGTGAGTTCATGTAAGTGGAAAATACACAAGTTTGCTTTGTCTTACTCTCCTTCTTCTCCTGTCGCATTTGTTTCATTTGCCTTTTCTGAAAATACACGGACCTGAGAAGTTTGTCCAGAGGAGCTGTGGGATCCACCCCTGCATTTTGAGGGGGAAAAAATGAGTTCACACTGGCCAGTTGCACGCAGCAGACTTTCTCTTGTGTAACAGTACAAGCTGGCTTTGGTGTCCAGTGGCTCCTAGGAAGAGGCTCCGTTGGTGCCCGAGGTTGAGCAGGCTGCCACAGGCGTGGAGCTGGGAAAGAGGCGTTCAGGGCCATGCCGTTCCTGGCAGCATTTGCGGGAGAGAGGCTGGCCAGTTCTGGGCACGTCGTAAATAAGGATTAGACAAATTACCCTGTGGTTCTGATTGACCTTTCCAATATCTGCTATACATAGGGAGGTTGTATGCGTTAAATGGCTTGTAATACTCATTGTTTATATAATAAATAAATTTTCCAAGTAAATGTGTTTCTTCTTAACCCTAACCAATGGCTACAGGGAATGGTAACATGCCTACTGGCCTCTAGTCCTTAGTTAAATCATCAGTTTGTTAACTGCTGTTTGCAATCTAAACCCTCCCTCTGGAATGGACTTCTTTAAAGCAAAATGAAATAAAATAAAGGTAAGTAAAAGTAAATAGATTTTCCTATTGAAAGTTATTACTTCAGGAATGAAGAAGATGGATATTGATCCGCACCATCCTTTGCCATTACAGTCAGGTTCACATAGATAGCTCAGACACTTTATTCTAAGCAAACAGCCATTTTCTCTTCTGACTTGGATTCCAGTGAGAATTGAAAAAAGTAAAAGGTTTGTAAAAACATTTTTCTGTCCTTCTTACAGGGACAATTTATGTTGAAGTAACAGTTTCTGAGGTACTTGCACCTGTTATTGATTTATTTCTTCTTTGTCATGAACAATCTCCTGGTTTATAGTAGTTACCCTTGTATGCTGCCCTAAGGTAGTTATTCAGAAAGAGTTTTACTACAACAAAGTCCCAGAGGACTTAAAAATATATAAAGCATTCTGAATAAAGGAATGGACATCTGTCCATACATTGGTTTTTTGCATCTTGTAAGGCCTGTGTCGATGGGAGTAACGTTTGTTTCCAACAGTAATAAAGAGTATGGCATGATGTGCAATTGTCATAACCTTGCAAATGATACTGGGGATCCATAAGGTCCTTTGCCAGAGAAAGCCTGAAAAATGACCTTGGGAGGCTGTGGAGTAGAAAACAATTAAAAAAAAAAAAAAGAAACAATAATTGAAATTTTTAAAAAGTGAATAATACCAGCGCAATTTCTAGGTGCTCCTATCTGAGATGCCTGTGTTCCTTTTAGAAAAAAAAAATACACTGGGTCTGTAATGTGAATGAAATGGAAGCAAGTGTAGTGTGGGAATATAAGCATATTTCTTTTACTCATTCATGTACATGCAGGCATGCACACACATGCACAATTGCTTGCTTGTTTTAATATAGTATTTCCATTATTCCTCTGCAGCTCACTGTTTTATAGTTAGAGATTAATGTCTGACCTCTGCCTTCCTGACTTCAACTGATTGCTACAGAGGAATTCTTCTATTTTTACTTTTTATCACATCTGACATTTTAGTGAGTAATACTTGACAGCTATGAACATCTGCAAAAGTTATTGTTATCATAACTTGAGCTCAACANAAAAAAGATGGAGGGTGCGTTTACATTCTTTTTTTTTTTTAAATTCTTGTTGGATTTACAGTAAGAACATTTTATTAGCGTACTTTTTCATCAGTGAAGATGTATGTCTCCCTTATATTTAAAAAGGATAGGTGTAACGCTTACACTGCTTGACCATAAGTTTGCAGTCTAGCCAGGCTGTTTGAGGAAGCAGTTTTCTTTCATGTAAGATTTTTACACACATCATGGAATGACTAGTCTTTTTTTTTTTTTTTTTCCTTCTTTTTTTCCCCCCTCTCCTTTTTCCTCGCTCTTTTTTAGTCTATTGGGCAAAGAGCTACTGGCAGGCTTAGAGCCTTTAAGCAGTTTTAAATAGTACAGACATGTAGTTATTTGTGTTAAAATAATTCCACTTTATTCTTCCGATTGCTTATTCAGTATGCACCCAAGGAAACTGTTGTATTAACGTCTCCTTGAAGACAGCGATGGAGACAGCAAATGCAGTTAGTCATTTATGTGCATATTACAGTATAAATCACAAAGATTAAGGGCAGTCATTTTTGGGAGCACCGCAATTTTGCAACCAAAAGCACTTAAATAATTACCTTTTTAAGCAACTTTTATTGACTATGCAGGAGGATAAAAAGTAATCTTACTTGTTTTAAATGGCATAAAGCATCCAAATACCATTAACAGAGTGTTACATTTCTTATTTCACTCAGATTGCTGAAGCTTACCAGCAAGAGATAAAAAATGTATAAATTCAGGAGTGCTGGCTAGCAATATCCCAAGCCATTGTCAGTGGGCTCCTACTTTCCCCTGCCAAAATATGTGGAAGCATGCATGGATTGTGCTAGATTAGTACGAAGGGCTTGTTTCCGTGGCATTAGCCAGGTATCTTAGCAACAGGATCATACCAGATTCTCGCAGCGCTCTGTGGTGGTGCATGTAATATCCTGGACATAATCTGTCTTTTAATTTTCTTTGGATTGTAGTGATATTACAGATACATGTGTTCAGTTATAGATCTTTATTTAATAAGAAGAATGCTTTAGCTGAAGATTTGTACTATGTCAGAAGTAGGCAACTCACAATAATGTTACCGGAGGTTTAGCCCAGGTACAGCCTTGTCTTGCGTTTCAGATTGACAGGAAAACTTACTCCCTTCATTAAGATGTGCCTCGTAGTTCATATCTTTATGCTGCGGAGACGGGGATGCTGCCAGAATTCATAATAATGAGAACGTTATTTAATGTCAGATAGAATGCAAATTGCTTGTACAATTGAAATGTCATCTAAAACATGCCACCGTATGCAACACCACTTTATTATAAGTCACTGAGAGCAATATCTTAAATTTGGAATTGCACTAATCCTTCATCTGCTTTTGTTTACCTTTCATCTATAATAGAGATGTAGAATTTCCTCCAAACTGCATTTGCATGTTTTAACTGCTTCTGCACGCAGCTGAAGATGTGTGGGAGAAGCAGGAAGGAGAACTTCCTTTGGATTTTCTTCATCTTTTGCTTGTTTGTTCAAAGCAAATTAATAGGAAAAGATAGCTTTCAAATATAAGACAAAATGCCATGTCAACCCTTTTTAGAAAATAAGCTGAAGCTCACGCGAGAACATTTTGTGATTTAAAGTATGAACTGTAATATAAATTTGATTGTATTGATTAGATTGTAATTGATTTTCTTGGTAATTTAGTCCTGTACAGTAGTTTGTTTCATATAATTGAAACAATAACAATAACTTCACAGGATTAACTTGGTTCACAGTGAGATGACTTTGAATGTATTTAAGATTTTTGGCATACTTTGCTCGGAAAAAAGATATCCAGAACAATTACTTTCCAAATGCAATATATGCCAGCGTGGAAAATACGGTTAGTATATGTTTATGAATATCAATCCAGGAAGGAACCCTTTTCTCAGGTTGGTTTTGAAATGTTTGACAAAAAAACCATGGTGGAATCTTCCCTGTCCTTCCTGCGCTCGCGTGTGAGCACCTCCCGAACAGTGGGAGAGACGAGAGGGGGAAAACGGAGCCCTGCCGCCCTTTTGAAAGCGTATCTGCCGGGCTGACGCTGTGTCGGCCGCCTGGGCTCGTTGTCTGAGTGCAACTGCTTTCCTTTTTTCCATGGCAGTGCAGAGCCAGGGAGCCCCTTATCAAACACTCCAGCAATCTGGTTTTAAAGAAAAATAATCACCTGGCCTGGGGTTCTCTGGTAGTGCTGAGCAGCCCTGGAGTGGGCAGGGGCTGGGCAATGCCTTTGTGTTGGAGCCAGCTGCAGCCTCTGGGGCTGGTTGCACTGTGGCCAAGGAAGAAAGAGATGGTGGGGGCAGGCAGTCGTCCTGAGGATCTTTAGATTGGCCAGGTGTGCTTAAAGTTTCAGGGTTTGTCTCATTTAATCTAAGACTAAGGAAACGTTGCAAAAGTTGTTTCAAAAATATTCACCTTGAAGAATAATAGAAGCTCTTTAAAGCTGAAAATCTTTTCTTTTAGGAAGTACTTCTTACCAGAGTTGTGTAATGTTACTTGAAGGCATACTTATTTTCCTGGACAAAAGGGATAACATGAATGAGGCAGGGAATAATGTTTTCCCTGTCTGGAGGTTCAGCTTCGAAGTCCAAACTTACCATGGCAAAATCAATTATTTTGAATCCATGTAGCCTACTTCAGCGCCAAATCCCATTTTGAGGATGCACCTCTCAGTTCACAAGGAATTTCATTTTGTCTAGTTCATTTTAGAAATTGTCTGAATTTTTCATTCAATGAGTGATACAGTGCCATGCTCATCTCTGGGGCACCAGCTCTCACTCCTACCTCTTTTCTGTTCCTTTTCTCTTCTGCAGGTCAGAGATTGTCTGAAACAACCACTGCTCAATAACAGCCAGCCTTTAGGTGTAGATAGGGAAGAGCTTGTTTGCATTTGCTGTGTAATTTATTTGTCTGGCACATTTCCCACTGTGGGACTTTTGGCCCTTGTTTTCTGATTGAGAAAAAAATGTGGCCACTTGTTTGGGTGGAAAACATAGTGTCCAAAGAAGCCATGCCTCTGATAACAAAGAGCACTTTGATACTTCAGCTGTGTGGTAGCATTTGTTATGGAGAGCAAACAAATTGTCTGCAGTTTTGTTTCAAGTGGAACAGAGAATATTCAAGTGTCGCTGGGTACTTAGGTTTGCCTGACATCTTAAATGCATGGGGGACCACTTCTGGTTGGAAGTGCCCAGTTACATATCCTGCTGCCAACAGATTTACAAATTACAGATACAGGCCTTTCTCTTTATGCTTCAAAGTTCTTGGAAGATAAATCCAGTGCTTAAAATGTTGGTAGAACAAAGCTTTATCATCATCCAAAAGGTGCAATGGCACGAAACCTTGGAAACACAACCTAAGGACCCAAAGTAGCATTCACAGTCTCAGAAAGGGTGTTTGTGATGCAAGGCTGGAGACTGTAATCTGAGATATTAATTCTGCTTTAATGGAGTTACAGGAGGCTACATCCTGGAGGTTTGGGTTGTTTGGAGTTGTTTTTTTCCATATGTGTAAGATTTTTAATTTTCAGACAGAGCCGATGCTCCTCTCAAGAAAGAAGTGCTGCCTGTTGGTTCTTGGATTTCTGACCATGCTGAATACGGCTGTGCTTGTGAACCAAAGAAACTAACTAGGTGGAAAAACTATTCACAGAAATTTGAGATTGTTTGTTTGTATTAGCTGTCTTCAGGCTTGTTCTGTTGCAGTTTTTTTCTTTGCTGTTGCAAATCATTCCTAAGCTGTTCCAAAAGTATGAAAGACTCTGTCTTTGCTTCCATGTTTGTTACAGAGGCATTGCTACTGCAGTGCCCTTTCACATGAGTCTGGTTACAAACCCAGACTGACTTTTTATTTAAATCCTAATTGTATTTGTGGCCTAGAGCTGTCAGCCAGTCTTACTCTCCTATGCTAGACACTGAGCAAACATATAAGCTAATGATGGCCTCTGCTCTGAAGAGCTTAAAATCTTTAAAAGACAAGACCTCCCAGATAGATAAGTCAAATAAATGGGCCAGGTAACAAAACGTGTGCCTTCTCTGCTTTTCAACTTCAATTTTGTGGTTATTTTTTTTCCACTGTAAGTGGGAAGGATGCTCAGGGCTGCCTGTCCTTGAATAAATTCATACCCAGAGAGCTGATAATGAATCTTTGGTGGTTTCTGACCACCAGTTTTGGTGGAACTGATTGAACAATGAAATTACATGGAATTTTTTTTGTACCTGTTTTTAGGAGGACTGTGTTAATGTACTGACTTTGATAGCTTATTATCTTCATTTTGTTTGGTTGGAACCCTTAAAAGTATTTTTGTCTTTCTTCATTGATCTCTGTCAGTCTCTATCAGAAACCTGAGGTTCTTTCCTTGTGTTTTTAAGGCAACATAATTTATTTATCAAATACGATTTATTTCTTCAAAGTTAGATTCACAGAGGTCGTTCCACGTTATTCTAGGATGAGTTACTCTTGTACCTGATAACTCTCAGGGAGAGTTATCAGAGAAATGTTTGACAAATGAAAATGCTTATATGCGCCTGCAGCGCAGATGCTAATATCCTTTTCCCTAGAGGGAACTCAACACCCTGGTCTGAGACACTTCAAGGGTGAAATGTGATAAGTTTAGCAAAGCTGAGAGACACTATAAAATAATTTGGAATGTGAGGAGAAAAAATAGTATAGCTTTGAAAATGTAAAAGCGAATTAACTTCTGAAAAAATTTAATTTTGGAGCCTTCTGTTGCCTGTCTCTTCAGGATTCCTTTTCAGAGTTTTGTTTACTACATCCTAAAGGCTTGGGATTTCTGGATAATGCCAGAAAACGTGAAAGTAACCCTCTGAACACAGTGAGGTGGAGAGGGAAAAAAAAAGCTCTTAATTGAATTCAGAATTAATTTCAGAATGATATGCCTACTCTCATTAATTAGGCTGCAGAGAAAACAGAAGTAACTTTTAATTTGCTTTTGCTAAAATGTTTTAATTATTTCTTTCTGTTGATGATCACCTTCAAGCTTACAGAACCTGATTTTTGGTATTATGATATCACGGAAACAGTAGATGTTCTGGTTTGCAATCAGGCAACTGATTTCTGCAATTATGTTCTAGAAGTTCATCGTTCAATCTTCCAGGGGAAGAAGCAGATTCATTGCAGGGGATTTAGCTCTTGCCTCTTGACAGCACTTTGGGTGGGGTGTAAGAAGGCAGGAAGAACGTAAATGGTAATAAATTGATTTTTTAGGTGGAAGTTGAGTCAAATGTTTAGACTTGAGCCCCTTAGCTTCCTCAGGAGTGCAGAGGAATTGGTTAATGAGAACAGAGGGACTAGGAAGCTTG
This sequence comes from Syrrhaptes paradoxus, assembly GCA_013400615.1. Lineage (NCBI taxonomy): Eukaryota > Metazoa > Chordata > Aves > Pterocliformes > Pteroclidae > Syrrhaptes > Syrrhaptes paradoxus. Next base: position 174,468 of record VZTO01023348.1, on the reverse strand, counting down.
TGATCACTCATTCTCCACCAAACCATTGCTCAAACCCTAATTAGGAGGTAGAGAATATGGGGACAGTGGAATTCTACTTTTAGGGCTACATTTGTCACAGACTTTCATTTGAAAATCTGTCTGTATGAAGACTTTAGAAGTGGGCATACATCTTTTTTTTGTAATATGCATTGTTCTGGTCATTGGTTTGAAAGCTTTTTTAAGCTGAAGCCAATCTTCTCAGCTAATTGCCATCACCTGCTACTGTATACACTGGGTTAGTATCAAAGGTGGTTTTTTTCTCAGAAGTCATTAAAGAATTTCTGAGTGGCAATTTGACTTTGAGGACCTTTTAATACTGGCTTATTGGAGTGATTAAAACACAGGTATTGCCAAATACCTAACCATGACTCACTCTTGATCGCACGATGAGCTGTCACAAAATGTATGCAAAGCTTCAGCCTACAGAAACAGCTCTACCCTTTCATGGAAAATGGACTGAAGTGATCCTCATGAGCTATGGGGCCATGGAACAGAGCAGGTAACTAATTTTGCCATATGTCTGATCTCAAACTGGTGCCATCAACCTAGGCTTAGCATGCCTGTGCATGGAGCTTACCCTATTTACCTGAACTATGTGCAAATAAAAAGTACTATATTAGTTTGTTCAACACTCTGTTAACTCAGATTGTTAAATAGTGTCTCTTTTGAAAAGACTTTCTTATTTTGAGAAAGATGCTTTTACACGCTGAGGCTGGTAATAAAAGAACAGAAGTCGTTTGTTTGACACATTGGAGTCAGTGACTATCATTAGAAAGTAATACTACTACCACTGTCTGTTGGACTTTGTAAATCAATGTTCATTTTTTCCCAAATACTGTTCAAAAAATACCAACCCCAAAAGAGATGACCCTTTTAATTCCTTAGTATAGGCTACAGTTCGGTTTGATTTATGGAAGACCAGTAGTCTATTTATAAAAGATGTATCTGCAAGATGCACTTTATGAGAAACTCGGCTTTTGGGACACATTAATTCTAAGTGCAGATGCAACTTTCATGTTTTATAATATAACCCTGACAGCTGTAATTTCAGATTAAAGATTTTTCATTCACATTCCCATCCTGATTGCTCTGCATGGTCCTTATATTACCTTATTGTCAATAGCAAGTGTTCATCCTATTGGGAGTCATTTAATAACCAGCTGCCATTTAAAGTGTAGACAGAACATTTGTCTCAGCCAGCTCATCTCAAGTGTAGTTTCTCTGCATGGGGAGCTGGGACTTCTTCAAGAAAAACAACAGCTGGACCTCACTATTGTTCCCTGCCTCTTCTTTTGTAGCGGCGAGTTAAAACAAACATGGATACTCTGTGAATTTTCTGAGCACATTTGTGGCACTGGTTTATTTATTTATTTGCTTTTTTCAGGAACAAAGTATCCTCTTTATGACGGATGTTTCTGTCCTTTCTTATACCATACAGACCTGCAGCTCTCATTTTGTGTTATTTAAACTTGTTTGCTGGAAGTTAAGCAACAGCAAGACTTTGCAAGAATACAGCAATCAGGTTTTGTGCCATGCCACAGCACCTCTGCCTTCCTACATGTCGTTATCTCCAGTAGATCAAGCTACTCTGCTTGCAAGGTATTTTAAAGCCAATTCTAAAACCCTAGTTTGAGGCTATCAGGTTTTTTTCAGATGTGGTTTTCCAACATAAGTCATAGGGAAATAAGTATAACTGGTCTATATGAAAATGAATTCATGAGTAGTAACGATTTTTTTTAGAACCTACCTTTTAAATTTCCTTAACTTGACAGCTGGGGATTATCCTTTGTGGCAGTGATCTGTAACAAAAAAGGGGGGGAGGGAAGGTTTCAGAAAAAAATTGACTCTTTCATGGCTAATTAAACTGGAATACAAATCAATCAGCAGAAATAGCTGATGAATTTATTATGTCTGTGCAAGCTTACTGTATCCCAATGTGTTTGATGTTCACTAAAATTACTATTCCCATCATCTTATAGGGTAATCGTTTACCTTAAGCTTTACCTTTATCTATAATATTGATCTGAGACTCTCAGGCAAGTAATGGAAGTTTGGGTTTATGTAAGTGTGCAGTGTATAAACACTAGAGCCATGACAACTTGGAAAACCTGGCCTGGTGATTAAACCCTTTATTTTTCTTTTCAGATCAAGTTCTCTAAGTCTCCCAGGCTTGTAAGCCTATGGGTTAGCTTAATTAAGTTAATGGAAGGGTGGATGAAGAGGTGTAACCACTGAGAAGCTCTTTCAATACAGTTACTATAAACATTTTACCATGTAACATTTGTCCATTTATCGTTGTATCTCTGTGTCTTAACACTGCTTCTGCTGGTGTACTCAAACACACAGCGCTCTGAATGCATTCTAATTGTTACTTGGAAAAGTGTCAAGCAGCCGGGGGTTATAGAAATAAATATATACCACAATGTTGAAACATTTTGAAAATTATTTTGGAAATTTGAATGCTTTTGCTCAGTTATTTTCTGACATCTGAATTTTGTGATCACGTCATTGCTGACATACAATTTGTTGTTTGGTTAACTATAACAACAGACTTTCCCCTGGTTCCCTTTTGGAAATGAAGCATTCTTTTGAGGTGATAAGAGGGGCTCATCTGAAATGTTACAAACACGATTGGCAGTTGATTCAGAGCTTTTAGGGATTTCAGAAGAAATTGATACATGTCCTGCATAGAAACTTCATTGAGGCACACTAGGAAGAAATCTGTCAACGTGTTAGTAAGATAAATACGACACATGATGGACAACTTGCACAAATTATTTTCTGGTTCTTTATTCTGAAAAATTACTAACAAAATGTACAGCTTCATTTCCAGTGCCTTAACTAATTGTTTCCCCTTTTCCCATGTACAATCTAGAGATTGCTTTAGTAGTCATCCTTCAACTACCATTTTAGGGCTCACATCAGCCGTACAAGATAAGAAACTCGGTTCTCCCCATGAGCCCAAGCTCCAGTTAATTTCTGCCAGGCCGCTAAGACTTTCCTTTCGATTCATTCCTTGCTTCCAAGGAAAAGAGCAACATTCAAAACGATGGCTGAGTCACATGTTGCTTGAGCAAAGAATGAGATCGGCTACTTGCAGTGCACGTCCTCCGACTACGGAGATGTATGAATAATAAATGATACTGCCTTTGTTAACAAAGGGTCAGGAGTGAATCCCGTCTCCAAACAGAGCAGAGTTACCAGGCTGTACCCAAAGCATCTGCAGAGGAGGAAGCAGTCTTTCCCCTTGGTGTCTTGGAGAGGAGCAGGCACCCTGACGTGCCTGTAAGCTGCTAACAACACACAGGGTGGATCTCAAGCTTTCTTAGATCTTCTCCCTAAAGCTCTCCCAACACCTCACTCTTTTCTGTAAGCTGTAGCATTCGCTCAAATCCCTTCCACTGCCTGCCAGTTCTGGAAGCAAAACTTGGTGATTCCAGTGCACTTAGTACATGTTACAGCAAAGTGGTGAAGGGCTGGAGAACAATACCAGGCATCTGAATAAAGCTGGGTGATGCTCGGCTAATGAACGTTGGCACTCTCCGTTGATAATCCCATATAAAATGTTATATATTGTGCATCAGAAATTACTTGCTTTTGAAAATGTAGTTATTTTGAATGAAGGCTCTTTAGCAAGAGCCTAAACTACTGTTAATTTTTAATGGTGGCATTTTCACCAGCCTTGCTTTCTCTTTTAAAGAGAAGAAAGCAATACCCAGGGCTCCCCTGCCTGCAGACCCTAAATTTCCAAACAGGCCAGAAGCAGAAGGGGAAAAGCCGCCTCAGCATTTCCTGCGCAGCCCTCCGCTGGCAGAGCTGTAGTATTTACTGTAAACAAACCATGCTGTCCTCTGGAGGCTAATGGGGCTGTTGATGGGTGTTTGCTCATCACAGCAGGGTCTGGTGTGTGATATCTGGGGCTCTCGTGTGTTGCTGAGTGTGGGCTGCCGGTGGGAGGTATGGCCCAGGAGGACAGGGAGGGGGCTGCGGGGGCTTGTTAGCTCTTTGTGGCTGGGTGGAATGAGAGCCCTTGTTTATTTAGCATTCTTAGCAAGTCCTCTAGGACCCTTGCAAAGTCTACTAAAGTCGAATTCCCTCTATTCCCATGGATCTTTGTAGAAGGAGCTAGCTGTTGAAAGACCAGACAAGATAGTTGCATGCTTACTTAAAATAACCTTCATGCATCTGATCAAACATCTACTCTCATCTGAAACAGCTTAGGATCTCCACAGAGGCTTATTAAGCAGGTAGCAATTTAGAGTATGTCCTTGTCAAACAGTTGTGTGGAATAGTTTGTTTATGTTCTCTCAAGCAATAATGCAAAGACAGAAAGATTTGCCTGACGTTAGGGACTTGAATCAGGTTTAGGTTCCTAAGAACACATTTTTTTTTTTCAAAGGTGCTATTAAATTCTTAATTAAATTACTGCATCACACTCTAGAGCAATCAGAAAATTATGAGTTTGTTTACAGAGGTATAGGTCTAAATACAAGCAGCAAAGCAGAAGATTTTGGCTAGTAAGAAAGGACAGAGAAAGGTGAGGAATAGTACTTATCACCTCGATTTGTTTTATAACTCTTTCTAACTCCTTTTTCTAATTTGACAGTCTGTTTTGCTATTGATGGAAAGACAGAGTGGGGGATTCTTTTTTTTAATAGCTTTTTTAGAAAGTGGTATCTGGATCAAGGGGGAACTCGGTAGAAACCATCTAAAGCGAGGCAGGTAGGGGCATATTAGATTTACTGATAAATATTTTTTAGAAAATGTTGTCGATGATGGGGTCTTCCTTGTTATTTCCTTTCCCTGATCACAGCAAAGGCAGGTGAATATTTGTGGTTATCCTCCCCTCAAATTCTTTTCTGTTTGTAATTTTAATTATATATTAAAAAACAGTTTTGGTCTTTCCTACAGAGTTTTTCACTAATTTTCACACTACATGGGTGGGAGCTCTGGCCTTTTCAGTATGTAAACGGGAAGAGATGTGAATTATTGTTTTTCCCCAATTCTAACCACTGTTGAGAAGCTGCACCAGTGCAGACCTTTGCTGCTTAAAACTAGGCTGAGCTCAAGGCTCACGTGCCAACATCCCATATAACCTTAAATGAGAAAGTGCATTGTGAAGTGAAAGCTCCTGAATGTCAACAGCCAGAATCGGATCAAACTGATAATGTCAAGAAGAAGAAGAAGCATTAATAAAAATCTTTTCTCTCTTGTGATGTTATGTTACTACAGGTTCTTCTGCCTCATTCAATCATATTCATGAAGTTATCTAGGCTATATGATTTTTAAACCATAATAGTGTATCTTAAACTATGAACTGATATTTAGGAAGCAACATTAAGCTGAGTGTCTGCAGGAGACAGTCTGGTCCTCTTTTTTACATCAAGAGATTTGAAAGAGCACAAATCCACTTCTCATTTATGATCACTTCTGAGCGGGTAAACATGTTCAAGGGCACTGAAGACCCATTAGAAGGATTGTAAGATACTATGAAGATCACCATAAGGTATTTCTAAAAATAAGACACAGGCTCTTTTGTTACTTGGGTACTTTGAAAATAATAAAAAAAAATCCTTAATGACATTTATGTTAATGTTAAGATAACATATAAAATTTTGTAACAATAACAATGAAACACATCCTAACTGAGGATGCAGTGCCATGTATATCTTTTCTTGGCAATGCTTGCCAGTGCCTTTCAGGATGAAGTTGCACATTATTATTTGAGCTTGGCTAACCCTAAATCTGATGCAGTATCTCCAAAAGCGAGAGCTCGTATCCCTCCTCTCCCTTCTGATGACCATCAGCCCTCCCTCTCTCACGGGAATTTGAGCTGATTTAACTCACTAAGCTGGTAGAAAAGTAATCCCACCAAAAAACATCTGTGTGTTTTTGCAGGGGATAGGGAGCTGAATTGGCTCAGGAGAGACATGGTCCTGCTGGCACATGGGAAGGGTCAGGTCAAACCTGGAGGAAGAACATTAGTTGAAAGTAAGAAGGGAAGGAAGATCTTCTTGTACTGGTGTCCGCAAGGTATTATGTTGTCTATAATGTGTAATTTTATTCTCAGTTAATCTGACATGCTGTTTGTAGGGTTGCTCTATGAACAAGATGAATGTAGGGGGTAAGCTGTCTTTTACACCAAAAGAAGTATTCCTGGAAATGTACCCTTGGACTGGAATCTAGTTTGCTCAGTTTGCTGACTTTCTGCATTTGGTAACACTGTAGGTATTCAGTTTTTGTAGATTTAGTGTGAATTTCTTCATTTTCTCTTGAGGGACACAATGGGAAGGGGCATCTTGGACAGCTAGAAACTGTTTGGAAATTGACAAAAGTTGTTTGGTAGATTTCACACAATTCATAAAACTGAAAATAGCTTCTACAATATTCTTACAGACTTTATTTAGGTTTCAAGTTAACTATAGTGTTTTATTTTTTCCTTAGAAGGAAAAAGGAATGATAGATTGTGATAAGGAAGTATCCACTAGCTTTGCCTTAGCTGAATATGACTCATTCATAGGTCAGATCAAACAAACAGGACTAAATTCTCGAACTTAATGATCAGCATTTATATATACAGGACTAAAATATAAATAAGGGAGAATCATTCTAGCATCTGATTAGTGCCCTCAGCCACTGCTGAATGATATCGGACTTGTTCAAATGTTTGCCAGTGCAATATTTCACCCTCTAGAGGCCAGCTTACCCAAGTGAATATACAAGTCACCTGCAGCACTCCCCTCTCTTCCACTTGAGATAACCTTTTGCTTATTTAGTCTCATGTTATCGAATGTTTTAGTGGCTGTGTCCAGAGATGCATTAACTTTACATGACTTTCTAAGACTCAAGATAATTGTTTTGTTTAAATAGTGTGAGATCGTTCATATTTTCAAACATGAAATGCTGAGGAATGGTCTTTTTCATCAAAGAATGTGAAATTTCTTGAAGTTAAAAATCATGTTATTGTGGGGGAGGAATCCCGAAAATATTTTTCATTCAAATGTTTTGGAAAATTTTCTTCAAAAGTTTAAATTCTGCACATTGACTAAAAGTGGTTCTGGTTTTAGCAGAGAATGTCAAATTGAGGTAAAAAAATACTCGGTGATGATTACAGGGAGCCTGATGGTTGTCCAGCCTCAAGTGTTGCCCCTTCTTTCTCCATATCAGTCCCCCCACCTTAATGACTGGATGCTCCTTCCTTTGCTTTAGTGGGACATTCACAACTGCCTGAACTGCTTTGCTGGGACACTTTTTGGCCTAGCTGCCCTGTCAGTTACAATTAAAAGCGTTAATATGACAGTCAAAGGTCATAAATTGCTTGTGGCTAGTGTTCGCTGCTTGTCCCGCACAATGGCAACCAGGAAATTGCCCTGTCAGTTACAATTAGAGGTGTTAATATGGTGGCGAAGGGTCAAAATGCTTCGGTAGGAGGAAGGAGTTGCAAAGGACATTTGGTTTACATTAAGTGACGGTTCAGGAAAACTTTGCTTAAATGGGATGGTCGTTTAATCGGGATATATTTCAATCTGAGTAAGAGCGCTGATTAAGGTTTTGACTGCATTGCTCTGGCAATGGTAAGTGCTGGAATTATGCTCTTTCAGGGGCTTTCTAAAGCTTATTCAAATGCCACACTGGAAAAAAAAATGTTAATAGGTCCCATTCTTTCTGGTGAAATATTTGCAGAGATGTATTTGTGATGCAGGAAGCAACACTGAAGAAAAATACCACCACTATTTATTATTAAAATTCAGTTTGGCTAACTGAAACTTGTTGTGTACACAACTTTCATGTGAGCAGGGTACTGAATTTCTCCTTTACAGGTGGGTTTTTCAAAAATACTCTGGTCTGATGTTATTTTTATTGACGTTAGCAGTGAAACTCACTTGGATTTCAGAAACAGCAGGTCAAACCCAAACTCTTTTGATACTGTGGTTTTCTCCCTATTTTATATCTGTTTCTACAAACAGTGTTTTTCCCACCAATTTCACTGTGGCCAGCTCCAAATTTATGGATGAAGTAACTCAATAAGAATATCCATTCCTTTAAAATTCCTTAGCTTTCAACAACTACCTTACTATTTGTGGGTGGTGGTGGTCCCTCAAAATGGTTTTAAGTTTTAGAGATAAGAAAACACTACTGTTCTTGTATTTCCATTGCAAAGTGATGATGCTGAGTTCCTGTGTATACAAAAGGTAAATTTTCCAGTATGTCCACAAAACTGCTTGAGGAGCCAAGCGGTAAACTCATGCTAAACTGTTTTTGCATGGACCAGGATTCGTGTAAAGCTAGTTCTGATGTGCCCACAAAGATGTGGCAGATTTCCATGATCTTTAAGGACTGGAATCTGTTTAATATTGCAAATGGAGCAATTATAATCCTAGGACACACATAGTCTTCTTCTAAGAGCTTATTGTGTCTTCTTCCCTATTACCAAAGAAAGTCGGGATATTAGACCAAGAGCATTACTGAAATAAATGTTGGAGATTGAAATCTACAGGAAACACTCATGATTGCTGATACACTGAGCTCAATGAAGTATTGAATGAGATCAATAGATAAGAACCATTCAAGCTGTTGGGTCAAAAATAGTTTTAGGGTAAACAGTCACTTGAATGAAGTCAGTGAATTAAAAAACCCTTAATTTTATTCCTTCTTGATGAAGATCATTGACCATGTAGAAAACGTTTTGTACCCTGACCAATGAAGGACAACCCAGACAACTAAGAGAAGACAAGGCTTATCAGACAATAATTTTTAAATTATTATTCTACCCCTGCCCCTGGTTCACTTTTGGTGGTATTCTATTTGAGGAGCTGAACAGAAGGGTTGATAGTCTGATAATTCATAACTCTCAGCAGGACTGCAGGTGTAATTGTTACAGCTCAGAGTCAGTGCAAAAGATCACAGCAGTAAGCCATTGCTGCTGTTAGAAAGGGTTCCCCTGCTTGAATCAAGCAGATTCTGTTTTGAATGACCAATTTCATTCCCAACATCTGAAATGAGTTAGGAGAGGATGGAAAAGTGTAATACCTGGATTGCTGTCAATAAACACTGTCATTCAGAAGGTGTTTTCAAAAGGTTTTTTTACTCTTACAAATAAACCTGCTGCTAATGGTTTAAGGCTTGCCTTTCTCCTGTAGGTAAACAGTTTTAATTAATTTAATTGGCCACTAATTGCTTTATTGGTTTTGTGCCTTCTTCCTGGGAAACACTCCACTTAACTAGACCTGATGGGAAACTGCAGCCTTCAGAGTTGGAGGTGGCAGCACGCAGGAAGGGATGGGGTGGAAACAAGCTTGATGTCGTGGTTAGGAGGAGAGAGCTCTGGGATGGTGTTTCTTGCCATGCTGCGGTGTTCTTTTCTCTAGGAGGAAAAAAAAATGAGTGTAGGAGCTGTGTAACCAACCAAAAACCCAGCAGTGGCTAACTCATCTTTTGTTGGATGGTTGGGCATGGCAGAAGGCTGTTTGCTTTGGTTTAAAGTGTCTTCTGTTATGAAGATACACAGCCCTGGTGTAGAAACTGAGTTGCAGTGCATTGTAAAGTTAAAAGCAAGGTATTTGAGAGATGATGCTGTTTTGTGCTTGAAGCACAATTTGTTGGGTTTAGGCGTTTATCTAAAGATATGATTCATCTTTCTCCTGCAGCTGCTGTCATCTAATATTGGAGTCTAACCAGAGCAGTAAGCTGTGTGTCCATCAAAAGTGGAGAAGAACCATGTGTTTCCTCTTATCCTAAATCTGGCTTGAGACTTTGTGAAAGAAATTTGTGTAGTTATGTCCTTATTTTAGATTGGTGTCATTGCCTTTACTATGACTGTGGCTGGTAAATCTCACTCTGTTAAACCGAGGTATTCCCTTGAACTTGTCCATCTTGCCTCTGCAAGAACTGGTAAGTAGGGCATTACAGCTCCCTCTTAGAGGTTGGTGGAAAGTCCACGCTTTAAGCTGAGGCTGAAGTGTTGCAAAGCTCATGTGTTAGCTTGGCTCAGATGTTTTCTTGGCTCTGGAGTTACTGAGAATTCATAGTCTGTAAAGGTGGATGAGAAAAACTAGTAAGGAGTCTTTTAATAAGTCATTTAAATAATCTTGACTAAAGACAGAAACTTCCCTGAGCATCCTTCAGGCAGCATCTTCCTGGTTTCCATGTGGATTCCATGAATTCTGAACATTTCAGCCTCTAAAGAAAATAATCCTTTCCTTGCAGTATTGTTGCTGTGTTGTTTTTTTTTTCCCCCTCTGTCTGAAATGAGCATCTGAAATAATGGGCAGCTTCAGCATCGTCTGTGGTAGAACTGGTAGACTGGGACCCTCAGTAGTGGCACCACCTCTTGAACCACAAGTAACCGTGGTTCATCACGTCACAACCTGCAGAAGCATGGGGAACCAGTGAAGTATTTTGAATCCCAACAATTTTGTTTTCAGAAATTTTTGTTAAAGCATTTTCTATTCCCTTATGAGAATTTGAACAAATTTCTGTCCATATTTAAAAAATTCATGTGGAAATACATTCTGACTTCTCACATGCTGTAGTTTGAGGACTGGAAAATCACCCCAGAATAATTTTCTTTTCTAGTTTTTTACCATCGTAAAACAGTAGTAACTAAGTAATTCAGGGTTGATAGCGTTTAACCACTCTTATTTTTCTTTTCTGTTCTTTTAATTTTAAAAAAAAATCTGAAAAATGTGGAGCAAAGAGCAACATATGAAGGAAGAAGAATTTGCAGAGAAAGGAACACAACATGCTTACTTGGTTTCATTTCATTGGGACATGAAAGATAATTTTTTGGCTGTGTATGCCTGCATGTGTGTTATCAGAAATAATTCTTGCAAGCTGTCAGAGCACATATTTTATAGCCAATTTCAGCTTTCCCAGTTGTTTTATATATCACCAATTGCTGCATGGTAAATTATTTTACTTAGATCCAACTTTCTAAGCATTACAAATGAATGAGTGTTGAGATCTACTGAAAGGGGCCGATCAGAGAGAGCTCATGGTTTAGAGTGATGTTGGTGACAGATTCTGTCCCAAAAGAGAAACTGTTATTTGTGCCAGCACTATGGGAAGAGTTGCTCCTGGGACATGATCAGAGTGACTGGTGGCAGCACACGTGGCTGTGTGCTGACTGTGTCCCAGGGACGATGCAGCAGTGGCAGCTATGGTGTGGCAGTCCTACTGGCAGCACATGGGGCTGCTGTCACCAGAAGCTGGCTGTCTGCTCCTGAACCAAAGGCTGCCATCTCCTTTGGGGAGGCAGCAAGAGTAAATGGACTCCAGATCTTCAGCTGCCGTGATTCCCAGGCAGGTGGGTAAGTCTGGGACACAGATGCATTGACCCAGCGACGAAGGTGGTTTAAGGAAATATGTCAGGCTGTGAATTGCAGCGGCTGAAGGTCTGGCACAAGATTATTCCTGCTGCTGCTAAGTTTAGAGGTGGGTGACAGCTGACAGTGGTGACATCTTAAATCACAGTATCTAAATACTCCAGAGCTGAGAGTCACCCCAGAGCCTGGGTGATCCATTGAGGAAACTGTTTTCCCTGTCACTAGCATGTAGGTAAGTGTAAACAGTGAAATAATGACACAACTGGTATAACTGCCTTATCCTGACTGCTTGCTGGTACCCAAGATTTCAGAAATGGAGAGTTGTATCTTATTTTCAAAAGGTGGAACAAAAACTGCAGTCAAGATATACAACTTGTGTCTGCTAGCACGTAATATGAAATAAAGTGCATATATATAGGTGATGTCCCACATACTTTTATTTTCAAGTGATGTGTTTTTATATGAATGTGTCATAAAAATGTTAGTTTAATCTAGCATTGAAGCTCTGACTTTCTTTTCAGGACAAGAAGCTGTATCTTATGGAAAGTAGCAATCTGGTATCTCCATCTTCCTCCATTCGTGTATGGTCATGTGTCTGGAGTCTGTGGCTATTCCACTCTTGGCCTCCCAAGTGAGTCTGCCAGCAAAGTTTTCACAGTTTTGCAATGTGGACAACTGTCTGTTGGGAATTGTATGGAGTTTGCCAATCTCATTTTGTCTAGATTACCAAGAAATTGCTGTAAGGTTTTGTGTTTCCCTAAATTAAGAGCGTGGTACAGCAATTTTAATTGTCCCGCTGTGGAATAAAGTTTTGCATAGTTAAATGATGCTATTACTGGTATTAACTGGCTTTGAGGGAACATGATTTTTTCCTGGAATGACTTAAACTTGAATTCTCTTTTTCCCATAGCAAGTAAGTTTAGAAAACTAATGTATAAAATACTTAGCAACTGTGGAGTGTATTTTCCCCTTGATGTGTGTGCTTAATTCCCATTAAACTGAAAGAGGAGAGACTACACCGCTGAATGTGCATGTAACATTTTGATATGCTCCCAGTTGGTAGAAACGAGAGCGACACTAACAGCTGCTAACAGTGTCAACAGTCTCGTAGGATGAAGTGTGGCGAGCCCCCAACTGTTTCCCATTCAAATGAGTTATGAGCTCTCGCTGCTCAGAGGCACCCTGATAAGAGACCATTCGAGTAGAGTTGTGAGACTTGGGGAATATCCACCTGGCAGGATGGTCCTCATCCTTCAAATAAAATCAAACAGGGGAAAACATTTTGGTGGGGGGATGGGGAGAGTTAAAATGAGGAGAGAGGATGTCAAAGCCCCACTGAGCAGAGCCCAGGGAAGAAGTAGCCCTTCGTTTGGGGAGGAGGATGTGCTAAGGATGGGGAATGCTCTAAAGGAAATGCAATGAGGCAACATGAGATGACTTGGGGGCCCACCCACCTTCCGACATCAAAGTCTGACTGCAGAGAATGCTTGGTCATTTGCTGCTCAATGTTACATGCTCTATACTGGTGCCAAAATTATTGGCCTGCCGTGTGAGTGCTACTTATAGTACTTCATTCAATTTGCCTGCTTTCCTAATCCACTTGTAATTGTCCCTTTTTCCACCCAAAGAAATGTCACATGGGGACAATAAAACAAACTACTTAGTCTTGATGAACAAGAACCAATATTATCTGTGGTCTGCACTTGTGTTACTTCCCATTTAGAATACTGAGGGCTCCCAAGATATTTTTTTTCCTGCCATGTAAATAATGTGTGAAGTATTTCATAGAAGCATTCAGTGTGAAAGGTGCCTGACGGATTTTGTAGTCCATTTCCTGGGATTATGGCAGAATTAACTTCATTATCTCTAAGCACTCCGTAACAGATGGGTGTTTAGCCTGCCCTGAAAAATCACCAAAAAGCTCGTAATTCCCCAAAACTATACCTTTGGAGAGTTTGTTCTTACAATGATCAAGTACTCCATCAGAATTTTCCATATTGTGTTATAAAACTGTTAGTGCTTTACTCTTTAGACACTTAGACCAGGGGCTCTTTTTAAATCCCTCATTTCTTCACCAAAAGTTACTGGGTTTGTTCCCTTTCCTTCTTCTAAAAATCCAAGTCTTTGAATCTAGATAGCTGTTTACGGCTTTATATGCATATATAATTTTATTTTTTATATAGGGTATAACAAAGATGCGATGACACTTGGAATTTGGGATTGTGATTTTTTTTTTTTTGTTTTAAAGCAGGATGCTCTTGTTAATGCACCTCAGTAGCGTGCTTTCCTTTCAGAAAAGAAGCACTCCTGATTTGTCAGCTGCAAGTCCCTAGGTCTCTGTAAGAATTAATATTAGCCATTATCCTGTTCTACAAATTTTACATTTCATTAGACTTCTCAGTATATGTGGATCACTGATGTCCATCTGTTGGTTCTTTTTTTTGTTGTTTTGTTTTCTTGGTGCTTTTTTTTTGGTTCCAACCATTGCTTTATTATTACTTTTTTAACCACTGAGCCTTCCCTGCTGGTTTAACAATGACCATTAAGAATTACTTGCGGTCAGATGTTTATCCAGTGATGTGTTTGCTTTATCATGCTGTAAAACCTTGCTCTTGAGATTGGTCCAAGAGTGATGTCATCCAGCCGTCATCCATTGGTTTTCATCTGCTGCTTCTCCTCTCCCATGTCAGCTAGTTAGGAAAACTATGGAATACGAACAGTTGAATTGCTGCTAACATTTTGGCTTCAGCTAACCGGCTGAAGAGTTGCCAACCAGTCTTTCCTGTTCCCAGGGAGGAATAACTAAACAAAATAACTGCTCAGCTTTAGCTGACCAAAACCCAACCCCTCTCTTCCTCCCCTACCGAATGGTATTATGTCAGAAAATCCACTGGAGACCCTGTGCAATCCGGAGTCAGTGGATCCCATCCCCCTCATCTCTGGGATGTTTGCAAGAAGGATGCTGAGAGTCTTCCCAACCCAGGCCACCTGATGCACCCATCCTGAAAATCTGTGAACTGTGGGAGAAATATGAAGATAACAAAATTATCGCGTCTTTCCTTCACAATGTGTGTGTGAGCTCTCATTTGAGTAAGGACTGTGAAGGCTTTGACTCTATTTCTGTGAGTTCAGCAATATACCTAAATTCCATAAACTGACTTCACAACAAGAAATGTAGCTCAGAGACAGCTGCATTTAAGCTAAATTATTATATTGCTGATTTTTTTTTCTTCTTCCCTTTTGTTTGCACATTGGATGGCAGATTTGGCATATGGATGTTAGAGATTGGAAGGGACCTCATTTATATTTAGTTAGCAGCAGAAATGAATACATTTATATGATTGTAATTTTAACATGGACTTTCAGATTCAAAGCTGCTTTCTCAGGTAGGCTGAAAGCATGTCTGAGTGGGTCGCTGTTAGAGAAGGTTCAGGGGTCATAAAACCCTGCAATGTGAACAACCATGCCCCTGATTGTGGCTGCTGGTGGGAGAAGCTGCTTACAGTTATCTGTGGACACACATGTATTCACCATAGTCCAAGTTGTGCTCACTTCCACAGATACACAACAACTCATATAAGATGCAGGCAGTTTAGCCTTGTTTTGAAATTTGGAGTGGGTGTTTTATCCATTAAGCTGTTCAGTGTTTGGCTGCTACCAAAGGAATTTGCAGGGTTTGCAATAACCATGGGAGGGCTCTCTTACCAAGTCTCTCTGTGCAATATGAATATGTTGACAATGACAGGAAGAAAAACCACAAATAATTAAACATAAAGGTGACAGCTTGAAAGAAAATTTTCCTCCTGTTTCATATTAAAACCTATTTTTAAAGTGTTGCAGAAATCATACTTAATTTACATGATGCCAGATTTTGCTGTCCCTATGTTGAATAAAGCTTCACTTTTCAGATAATTCCATCTGAAAATGGAAATCAGAAGTTAAACGCATGATGCTGTGCTCCTATCAAAGCATTAAGAATATTTTTTTTAATATTTTGGGCTACAGCTCAGAAATAGCAGAAAATAAGTTTACAGAAATAAAACTAGGCTAGCAGTAGTATTGTATTTCTGTTTACCTTACAGAAGGGAAGTTTGTTTGATACCTGTTGTGAAAAGGGGAACAGTGCTGATTTTGAGATATTTGATTCCATTACATAATTTAAAAATAACTTAGTTGCTGGAATTTTTGGCAATGGATACCCAAATAATTAGCACTTTGTTTCTGATGACCATCTAGTGTTTGCAGCAAAATCAAACTTATTCCTTGAGCTGCTAGATAAATCAAACTGAGGGTTGTTTTTTTTAATCATTCTTACATAGTTAGTCCAAAAAGGGTTATGGTCAGCTAGTCATTTTATACACATTTGCCAAATATTTAGATTTTTGGAAAGCTGTCATGATTCTAAGTATTGTTCCATCGATCAAATACTCTTACTTAAAATAATGTGCCTTATTATTTTCAGGCTATGCCCAAAAGCTGTTTTCGGTCTTTAGATATTCCCTTGGCTATTGTCAGCTGGAGAGATCTATGTTTTCAGGTGTTTTCTTCTATGTGCATGCTTACAGTTTCCAGTCAAGTCACACTGACAATGTTCTCAACAATTCATCTGCAGAGAGTCTTTCAGAGTAGGGTGATGTGCTCTATCTTGCAAATACTACTTACTGTTTTCTTCTCTTCCTCATTTTTTTTAACTATCCTTTTCAAAGTGTCCATGCTCCAGTTCTTTTAATATTGGTACCAATAATCCGTGTTCATTTTGTTTACTACTGACAGCAAGGAGAAGTCCTAGTTCAGGACAGCATGGAAACATTTGTCAAACACTAATCACACAGTTAAACCTCACTGACGTAATACTTCATGAAATGCTTAATTTCAGCACATACCTAAGTGCTACCCTCACTGGAGACAGGCAGACACACATGCTAGAATGATTTCCTTGGCTGAGACACAGCAGAACATCCTTACCGTGATAATGAAGCAAGTAGACCAGGCAATGCCCTTTAATTGTTTTGACTTAACGTATTTTATTTCCAAGGTATGTTTGCTCAGTAAACTGTATGAATTCCTAGAAGAAGTCCCATGCCTGGGGATTTTGTTGTTTTTGTTTTTTAGTGTCTCTCTGTTATCATTTTATAGGCTTTATTATGTATAATGACAGTGTCCAGTACTACATGAGTAATACTCAGTGTATATCCATACTAAATTCCTTCAAGGGAGGACTAAGAGTAGTTTGGAGTCCTTATTTCAAGTCTGTTTTACAAGGAGGCAGTTGCCCTATACCGTTGTATAAATTAACCCTCTGTAACACTTCTCTTTTTTACTTTCTATAAGAGTAATGGTTTATCCAAAGGACACAAGAAGTCCAAACTCCAAAGAGGAAACACGCTGTGCTGTTTATACCATTTGGCTTAGAAGTTTATGGAAAGGGGTAGAAACATGTGAAGATGAGATCTTTACTTTCCCCAAGCATCGTTAGAGGTATTGAAGAAACAGTCTGGGCATGATACTCGATTGAAAACTAACAACAAGAAGTTAGCGGATTATAAAAGCAGGAAAGAGTAATCTTCAAAATACTTTGTTGGGTTTAGTCCGTGTGTCAAGTGTCAACTGCTTTTCCTCTTTTTTCTCTGGGTGCTTTCTAAAGACAATGGTGCTGTTTATAGTTTCTCCAGAGCATTTACAAGTTGGCTTTGTTGGACTTGGTTGGCTTGTGCTCAGCATGTTGAGGTGTGGCCACATGGCAAGAAAGCAGAAAGGAAATGCCAAGGCAGCCCCTCCAGAACCCTAATACCTGTTTACATTTTCTGCTGTTACAAAAAGACTTGTTGATTCATGAAAGAAATCCCTGAGGCCACATTTATGTCATAAATTCTGTGTGCTACACAGGATGAAGCCTTATGCCATCTTGGTGACAGCTTAAACCTCAGCTGAATGTGTTTGTACAACCACAGCACCTTGAGCAGTGATTTTTGTCAGACTTTCAAAACAAAGAAAGATCAAGTATTTCAATGGACTAACCTTAGATAAAATGCAGGATTGGTAAGCACGTGTTCCCTGGGACAGCAGTAACATCACTCTCTGAAGTTGGTTTAAACGGTGCTTTGCAGTCAAAGAGGAAATGTAAAATTAAGATGAAAACTATAACATGGATATAAAGCCCATAAGACATTATGGACCTCTGTACTTTCTTTTTTTTTTGCATGTTACAGGCTATTTTGGAAGAATTATATGGAAATATGTGCTATCTTTTAATTTAGTCAGATCTGCTAATGATGATTCCACAGGAAACTGAGCTGGAAGTTATTTTACAATTCAACATTTATGTTTGCAATAGATTCTGATGTTGTAGCTGGAGCCAAAGAGAACTTTGACCTTAATAGCCAAGGGTCCAACCTGGAAAAATTTTATTTTGGATTGTTTGCACCCCTTGGAAGTTTTTAGGAGGGTAAAATATGTACTATAAATAGGAGTTTATGTTTCTAGGTATGCCAACACAGGGAGTTAACCCAGTTCATTGTGCTGGGTACCACCTAGTGAACCTTAAGACAATCTTCTGGTGGATCTTGTCTAGTCTTTAAAGTTATACTTTGTATTTCCTTGATTTAAACTGAAACCTGGTCTCTTGAGCAGGGGGAAAAATACCTAGGAATCAGATCATACTGCCCTTTTTTTGGTAACTGATACTTTTTCCAGAGAAGGAGCTTAAAGTCAGAAGTAATGAAATGGAAGCAGAACTTACTAAAACGTGGTGTACTGCCAGGGGTGGTTAGCCTGGTGGTTCCTAGTGGTTAGCTTTATGCTACAAAAGCACCTTGAAGGTGAAGTCCTGGGTGAATACCAGTGAACCCCCATCATGCCTCTTTGAGAGGTCTCCGTTTCATAGATGGAGACATGGAGGCAGAAGGTGCCTGCTGACTCAAATCCATGATTTACACTTCTCTGTTGGTAGAATTTGGTGGTTGCTGTTTCTGGTTTCCTCCTGATTCCTGTGGATCGCACAGCCTCTCCTAATGTAGGTTTGCTTTATTTATTTTTTTTTTCCTTAGGGAAACTGTCCAAACCTATTTGTCACAGTCTGTAAGTAGCAAGGATGATGGAGGCTGTTGGGGAGGAGGAGGAGGAATAAGAGGGGTCTTGACTCCAGTGCTCGCTCGCTCTCTCGTAATACTGCGATGGCTGAATACTGTCTGTCAGTTCCTAACTACACGATATTTCTATAACAGTATATACAACAGATCTGTGTGTAACTCATTATGAATAGTCATTTGTAACATGTGCTTTGTCAAACACTTCACAGATAAAACAGACGTTTTGAGATAGTGTGACAGATATTCTACATTTATTATAGAGCCAGTAAGGTAGGAGACAAATGAACGTTGCACATTCATTCTGGGCTGAAATCACGGTGGATTTAGTGTAATGGATGTAATGCATTACTACATATGATGAACAGACCGTATGCCTGCATTATAAATGGCATTATTTAAACCAGCTAAATTGTTATCTAGAGCAATGTTTCTCAAAACAGAACCCCTGGGGAGGAGGCTCAGGCAAAGCCATCAAAACTAGGATTAAAAGAAAAAGAAATGTTGGTCTCTCCGTTGTGTTTAATCCTTGCTGGGGAATCAGCGGAGCTGGAATCCTCTCTCACGTGTGGCCTGAGGGACTTGAATGGAAACAAGCCCCAGGTATTAGTAGGGGAGTGACACATCTGGGGCAGACCCTGAAGGTGGGTGTGACAACTTCCCAGAGCTCCCCACGGCTTTTGCCAGTGCAGCTCGGTCTGTTGTGGGTTGTTCATTGGCATGTGTGTCCCCTGACCCTGGTCCTGCTGTTGGAAGGTTTCTGCCAGCACTGGCTGTGCACAACTGGGGCCTCCAGCAGCTGCCTGTCCTGGGGTCTCCTGGGTCTGCCTCTAGAAAACTCGTGCCATCTTCGCATCCTCTAGATTCTCAGCTGCTCCGCAGGTCAAAAAAGCCTCTGGCTGCTTTAAATTACGGCAGCCCATCCCAGGCTGCTTCTGGGGTTGCCGTATTGCCTCCAGTCCCGATAGCATGTCTAATTCTGCCCCTTGGCGTATTTCCTATGCAGGTGCGTGCGAGAAGAGAGGAAGCAGCTTCACAGCGTGATTTACAGTTGCAGCTCCCAAACAAACCCTTGCACTGGCAATGTATTAGGGGAGCTGGGCAGGGAACCAAGTCAATTGACGGTGAAGAGTGGATCCAGCTGCATTTAATTTTCTTTACGTTTCTCACTGGACAACGGTGGCAGTGGCAAAGCATCTTTTTTCCCCCCCTCTATTACATATGCAATATGCACCTCTGAAATGCATCACTCTTCCCATTTCTTTTTCTTTCCAGGAAGGGTTCTTGCACACTTCTCTTCCAGGATTGTCCTTTGGGAGGTTCACATATCATTTATGCACCTTTGGGGAGAAATGCTGTCTGGGACTAGGTTTGAGAAATGTTTAACTAGCCAAATGTGGCAGATTTCCAGCCAGTAATTGTATTATATTATAAGGCAAAATGATTTTACAGTAGTTATGCAATAAACATATGTAATGTATATGTGTACAACTTCTGTAATTCATCAGGCATTTGAAGCAGAGCAATTTAAAATTTAGAGTTGGCTCTCACCTTTAAAACAAAGGAAAGAAAATAGAGTAAAACAAAGAGACAAGGTTCTGCACTAAACTTTGGAAGTCAGCAAACCCGTCCTAAGGAGCATACCAGTGTCATCATACCACAGTGCATTACTGTCAGCATGTTCTAAATATGATCATGATTAGGGTTCCAGCTCAGGATATGAAAATTGGGCTTTCTAATAAAAGCAAAGGTCTCCATTAAATATGAAACATCTTGTGAAATTAATTTTTTGCCGTTTTGATATGCTGGATATTCTATGGGAAACATTCATTTAAATTTCAGTTGTTCCATAGACTGTACACAGAAAAAACGACCACAGTGTATTAACATAAATCATCAAAAAAGGCAGAAGCTGGATTTACTAAGTTTTCTTGAAGCCCCTTGGAAAATGTGCTGATTTTTGTTTCGGAGTGCTTGTGCTGGTCTGGGTGAGTGATATCACATGTGGTGCTGAGAGCCATGTAATTAGGGTGTGTTTCTTCAGCATCTTTGACCACTCATCTGTCTCTTCCAGAACTGCCTTTCACAGTTGCTGAAGTTACCATTGGCTCTTTTTCTTTCCATTTTTTTTCCCCCCTCTGAGCACTTGCAAACTTTCCCAACATAACTCTCTTTTTCCTTACATAAAGAGCACATCATGTTGGATTATTACTTCTCATTGGGATGAATGGCCTATTGAAAGCTATTTTGAACAATTCCTAGGCAACAGTTTTCAGCACATCTTTTTCAGTAAACTGTGCTGTCTCCCAAGGATCTTTTTCATGTTACTGATTGTTCTCGTAACACTTAATTTTCTATTTCTATTGGGGTTTTATTGTGTTGTCTAATATATGATCATATAAACATTCCAATAGATGGATCTTGATGCAGAGTTTGATCATGGAATAATAAGCTTTTGAGGATGAAGAATATTTTATAGTAATGTCTATAAAATGCTGCATTTACTTATAATGGTGTACAGCTATTTATTAATATTGATGAATGGATAATTGAAATTAGCAAGCTCCCTGAGAAAGGTAAACTATTCCCTTTGTGTTTTGGTTATAAAATAGATCTTTGTTTCTTAAAGCACTTTTCTAATCTGTGATTCTGCTGGTACGTAGCTCTTGCCTCATTCCTCTAAAATTTAGCCTTCCAGCTTCTATGCCAGAAGAGTAATCTCAAGAGAAAAAATTCTGTTGGGAAGGAGTTTTTTGCCTGGATAGTTTTGGTGACTTGCCAAAGTCACCAAAAGTCATAGTAAACTGGCTGGATGTTTGGATCTAGGTCTGAGGAGGGAAAAAAAGGACAGGAGTTTCTAGGTCATACTAGAGGGAGAAAGAGAAGTTACAGACACATCTCTGAATATCCCACTTGTAAGGCTGCTGGGCAATAATTTTTAGATATGTTTAAATTGCATCCTTTTATTGAATAAATAGAGAGATACTAGCATGGTGGGTTTAGCGTTCTGTGATCATCGAGTCTATGGCTCGCATATACATATAGGCTCATTTATTTTTAGTGTCAGAGGAGTCCGTTATGATCATCTATCCTGAACGATATTGCACAAGCCAGAGAACCACACTGAATACGCATTGCTGAGAGCCTGTTTTTTTTCTCTTTGAATTGTAGAAAGGGGACTTACTTGGCCTAAAGATATTACAGGATGGTGAATCCCCTACATCTTGGTGGAATGCTCCAACAAGCAATAACCCTTGTTGAAATCAGGGTTTCTAATACCAGCTTCCCTCCACAAGATGTCATTTTGTCTTTTTTTTCCCCCCCCTAGACAGATTGCAGAGCTCCCTGCTCTCACAAATGTCTTCCTTATGTTGTGACCTGTAGTCTGTGGTCAGTCACCACTTGGATTTGTCTGTGATGAACTAAATGGCTTGAGTTTCTTTAGTCTCTCATTATAAAACAATATTTTCAAGACGTTGAATCACTTTGTGGCTCTCGTCTGAGCTATCACCAGTTTGCCAAATTCTTTTGGGGAGCTCCCAGTATACTACTTATGGTCTCACTAATGCTATATGCAGAGGGTAATACCAGTTCATTACTCCTACGTGCGATGTGCGATTCCCCTGCTTATGCATTCAAGGATTGTATTAGTTCTCTTGGCCGCTGCACCTCATTGTGAGATTTACTGCTGGGAGGACTTGGATAAAGCTCCGGGATACTCAGACAGCCGTTGGGAAGGCCTTATTCGCTAGTAATGGCTGGGGCTCCTTCAAGTCATTTGTCAGCAATCTGGAAGTTTTTACAGTTGTGATAGAAATGAGAGCAGGTCCTGGCTGCACCTCTCCTTGTTTGAGAAATATTCTGGTTTGCTCTCCAGCTAAAACACAGTTCATTCCACTGGTGCCAAGTTCTACAGCTTTCTTTCCAGCCCCCAAAGAGCCACAGCATCATGCATATGCATCATGCAAATACCATCCTGCTTGCCCAGCTCCAGAGCCAGGCGGTGGCTGCTGCTCCCATGGCAGTGCAAAAAATTAGGAGCAGCCTTCTCTGTCCTTGCCTGCACAAATATCCACAGTGGCTGTGTTTTTCCTTCCTCTGTGACTCAGAAAAAGCTTTTGGCTCATTTCTCATCGTATGAAAAATTGCAGTTTTGAGGTCTACTGAAACCCTTGAATGAATTAGCTGGGAGCCCTTGTGTGTGATGTTATTGGTGCCACCATGAGATTATTGTCCCCTGCTGAAGCAGTAGAAACATCTGCATACATCCCACCTAACTGAACCCCACGCAAGCTGTGTCTTTGTTTATTGCCAATGTCTTAGCCGGGAAAGTTGGCATAGTAGAGAAGTGCTTAACCTGGTTATGTTTGGAGTTTTTTTGTGTTTGTTTGTTTGTTTTATGTTTTTCATGGTTTACACAAAATAAAATAATGAAAGGGGTTTTGTGAAAGCTGTGACACACAATTTGTATGATAATGTCTTATTTCTAGTCAAGATTTTGCTTATGAACAGTACCCTATACTTTCATCAAAAGCAGTAAATTTTGATTTAGGGTGTTTGGGCTATGTGTAGCGGACAAATAAAAAGTGACTCAGAAAAGCATGTTATGAATTGAAATGCAATGACTAATAGTCACATGTGACACTTGGAAACAGGTCTGAATCCTCACTGAGAAACTCTTGTAGGGTTTCAACTCGAAGAGTAGTGAAAGTTGGTGCTGCAAGGTGAGTACTGGTGGTCAGCAGCTATTTTCAGTGTCTGCTCTACTTGGACTAAACAGGGATGTCTTATGCCTGCAGCTTGTTCTTTTGAGGTTTAGAAGTAGATTTTCTCAATCTGCTGTGTTGTTTTTGTTTGGGTTTTTTTTTTCCCTTGTTATGAGATAAAATGGCCTCGCTGTTTGTGATGTGACTGTATACCAGACAAAGCCAGCCTCTGACATGCACCAGCCGTGTGCTTGTTCCCTTTTGGCAAAGAAAGTGCAGAACTGGGGAGGTGCAGAACTAGGGATTTAAATTTTTTTCCCTCTGTAAATAAATATTAGTTGAGAGAGCAAATGGACCTTCATAGGAATACAGTGGGCACAGATACCCTATGAACACAGGTTTTAAAGGAGATATTTTCAACATGTAACCGCCTTCCTTCGCCATTTCCAGACTAACATGAAAAATACTGTCTGTAAGGCTGACATAGTATGCAGCCACTGGGAACTACAAAACCCAATGTTGTCTTTTCTAAATCTTTGTTAGAAGAGTGTGAAGCCTTCTTTCATGTGTAAAATGATTGTCTAGGATTATCCCAAAGTCTGAATTAAACTTCAAAGCCACTAGGGTCCTATTCTTATCTAATGTATTCTTTATATTCTTATTATTTTTATCAATTAGAAAAGTTTAATGGATGGGAGTGTGTAAAAAAACCCCATCATACTGGAGCTCTGAACACTCTTCTCATTTGTTCAGAAGGAACCTCTCCACTGTTTTCTTGTGTTGCCATTCTGGTTAGTTTTCCCCCAGATTCATTCAGACCATCTGTGCCACTGTTGGTATAAAACTTAAAATCTACAAGCTTCACAGAACAGTTCAGCATGCAAAAGCTTTAGTTTAATTACATAAAAATCTCTTAATGTGGCTTATCTGCAAACCAGCAGGCACCTGTTTTGTTGCATAAACCAAGTCACTTTACTAGGCTTGGTTTAGGGAGGTGTAAGTCTCTCAGTTAAAAACAAAGTAAATTTTGTGTGGTTTAAATCAGCTGCAGCGTTGCACAGACCTTGCATAGGTTTGACTAAACTGCTTTAAAATTTGCATGCAAGATAAAATGTGTTTTCCCAATTAAAGGTGGATATAGAGTTCTTTCATGCATGCCTGATTTTGTATTCAGTCACAGGATCAACCCTTCCTGCTTCTGCTTTATTCACTTTTTTTTATTTTTACTTTTTAAACTTTTCCTGCCCTCCCTGTTTGCATGTTTGAATGACTGGATTAGAATGAAGGGTATAGGTGTGCTAGATTTCTGTGCTCAGCTTGGCAGTTTGTGAATGAGAAATGAAAGCAACTGGTCATTTGATTTTCCTGCCCATCTGCTTTAAACATTAAAATGAAAACCCAAGGAACTTTAATTTTTATTACAGAAAAGTAGGAAACTTATAATTGAGTTGCACTCTGAGTCCAAAATCATCCTGTGTTCTATGCGACCCAACTCTGTTTTGTGCTTTTCACAAACGGGCATCAGCAGAGCAGCAAACCTGTGCACTTGTGATGCTTTTTTGAAGACCTGCAAGGTGACTTCAAGCATTGCAGCAGTGACAACTTCATTCTGCCCAGCCTAGAGCTTGGATTCTAAAGCAGTACAAATGCTTTCAATTCCTAACAAAATGCGAAGCCTTGAGAAAATAAGGGAATCAGAGTACATTAATCAGAATTACTGATGTGAAGGCTGTGACAGAAATTTGAAAAAAAACTCAAAAACAATGGCTCCTCTGTAAGTAGAATCATTTCAACCCAGTAAAAAATTGATTGGTAATTCAAACCAGAAATTGCCCTGAATGTTGAACATATATTGGAATATTTCATGGGCTGTTTTATCATTGCAACTTGTTGACATTATTTTGTACTTGTAACTTCATAGACCATAGCCATTTGTTACATCAGCATCAGACATCTGCACAAGCATTTGTCATGCTGCTGTTGATTTTTTTTTCCCTATTTTTCCCCGTTGACTGAAGGGAGGCTAGAGCTAACAGAACAATATTGTGGAATGTGAAGGCTATCATTAGGGGGCAAAACCGGACTTCAAAGAGGAAGCACATATGGTTTTGACTTTTATAAAGATGGCAGGTGGACATGAAAAAAAGGTTGATTTCAAATTTATTTTCATGATAGCTGCAGCTTCTTAAAAGTCCAAGATGATTAATTTTCAATTTGGAATTCCTAATAACTGAAACAAGATCACGGTTTTACAACTTCCTGAAGCAGAATCCGAGAGAGACGAGGTCATGTTGGTGCAATAAACCAATGGCTGCCCGACGCAGAAGGGTTAGAAAGAGCAGCAAGAATTGTTTTGCAAAAGGCTTTTTGAAGTCAAGTGTGTGTAAGAAACAAAATGTTTCTGAAGTCAGCCTGTTTTTGAGGCACATGCTAAACTTCAAGGATGTTGGGCTAGATTTGAAAGGTGAACCTTGTGTTTATAGACTTGCTGAGTGTCGCTCGTGTTACTGACTGAAATAGCAGTTGAAGGGCTTGAAACAAAATGAAACAAAACCCCCCTCCAGCAGTGCTGTCTTCCCCTTAGTGATAGGTGTTTCTTTTTATATGAAGGAATACATGACACTTAATTTTCATTTCTGGATTATCATATGTCATTTTAAATCTAGCATCTGAAATCCTCTTGGCTGGAAAGTCAGAGCTCTCTGCACCTGTGGGTGACTTGCTGATGATGTGAAAGAATAAGCAACTGTCAGTTCTAAATACAAGTTGAATTTATCCCTCTTATAGATGCTGTATATGGTATTTTAATTGAAAAAGAATGTTACCCAGCTTGCCTGTATACGTTAAGATATTAAAACCAGTAGCTTTGATAGAAAATATTTCTGGTGGTAGTTCTGATTGGGGATAAGTATGTTCAGTGCTTTTCAGAAATATGACAGTACCAGTACCAACAGCTCAACTGTAACTACAACCTGGACAGGATTGGGTTTGGGTCTGTTTACTGGCTTTACTAGTACTCTGAAGTGAAACTTTCTTCCACCCTGGTTCCTGCTAATCTACTTCCCATTGCCTGCATCTACTTCTGAAATTATGAACTACTCAGAGTGTGTCCTGACTATGCCTTGAACAAAAGGACGTATATTTCCACTAAGTGTTAATGCTATAAAAATAATGATGGGATCTTACAGGGGTGATTGTTTCTCATTATTTCTAAAGCTAATGTCATATGAGGGTGGTATATGTTACAATAACACTGTTCTTCAGAGAAAAAGAAACAACAAACTTCTCTCTTGTTATTCATCCTCTCTGAGAGTGTCAAGAAAGGCTTAGTGTTCCCTAAATAAAAAAGAATTTAACAGCAATTATCAAGAAGTCAGAAATACAGTTAAACTCTGTTCTAGAATTTATCTGCAGATGCTTTGTTCTTACAGAAATAGGATTGATTGCTGCTTCTTATAATCAAATCTTTTCTTACCCCTCTGAGAATAGCGCTACATCATTTTCTCTAGTGGGAAGTATCACTTTTAGTACCTGAGACATTAAGCTGCATGGTTGTCTGTCCTCAAGAAATAGTCTCCAGGAATGTTTTTTTTAAGGTTTTCTTTTTGAGAGTTGTCTTTATTTCTTTTAATCCAAGGGAGAGATATATTACCTTCTACTTACATGAAAGAAATGAGATGATGGTGCACATCAGTGTATCTTCCGTCATTGAATTTGAAGAAAGAAAGGTTTTGTCAGCAATTTCATTTCCAGTGCTCATCTTGTGGGACATGCCTCCTTCCAAGCTAAAAGCAAGAATTTCTGGGTGTTTGTCTTCTCTATCAGGCAACCCTGCCCCCAGGGTGTCTTGCTCATAAAGCTCCTACCCAGTCCCCTCAATAAAACCACTCTGAAGCACTTGGTCAGAGTGGGGACCATAGTGATTGAACTGGGAATGGCCCCATGCCTCCATCCTCTCTGAGGTCTCATCAATTTCCTCTGCTGGAAACCTGGTAGCAACATTTTCAAGGGTTCCCTGAAGGCAGATACGATCATCAAAGAATGTTTAACTTGAGCACACTTACATCTGAACCAGTTTGCCCAGCTTCCTCGTGAGTATAGAAAAATGTTTCCTTCTGTCAGTTAACATAATATGTTCTGGACTGCTGTCAGGCTCCGTCTTCAGACAACTTCCTTGCTAGAAACTTTTGTACCGCTGAAATTGAAGAATAATAATATAGAGAAGTGCTAAGCCTGTCCAAGGAATAAAAAAATGCATCCACTCAGCCTTTCTATCTCTTTCAGTGGGGATTGCTATCAGAATTCAGCACTGATATTTTCAAGAGTTGCTGAATGGATCCATACATCTGATCATAAATTTATTCCTAACTTACACCAAGGAATATTTAAAAATCAAAGTGCACTCTTTGCATTGACAGTAAAAGCACATCCATTATAGTCAGAAATTTTAAAAGCTTACTCCTCTAGGAAATCATGAAGGTACTGTTGGCAGAGCTGTTCATCCCTTACAGCTTAGCTCCTCTTAGTTTCCTAATATCTGTCTTGATGGGAAGTGGTCAGAGAGTTCTTCATTTTTTTCAGCCTCCTCGCTGGAGGGGTGGGGTGAGGAGCAGAAAAGGCCTTGACTCTGTGTGAGCCCTGCTCAGCAGTAACGACAACATCCCTGTGTTATCAGCACTGCTTCCAGCACAAATCCAAGACACAGCCCCATGGTATGAAGAAAATTAACTCTATCCCAGCCAAAACCAGCACATATTCTCAAATAGAATTGCACTGTAATCTTTGAAAGTAGGGCTAAAAGAGGCTGCCATGTACTCCCTTTTTCTGATTCCTAGAAGAGTCAGTTCTGATGGCATTGTTCTTGACAGGCTTTTTTCTAATCTATTCTCCGTGATCCCTGGTGAGGGAGATGCTTTATTTCTCAAAACAGTCCACTGCAAATACTGCAATCTTTTACTCTCCTTACATTTTCCAATATCTAATCTATTAAAGTAATTTTGGCAACCTAGCTCTTTACCCATGCACCAAAGACTCACAGTAGAATAATCTCTTCAGCTATTTGAAGACCCATAATCTACTTCTGCCCAGCCAAAATTCTTTCCGATTTTCCTGAATTTCTTGGGTTTTTTTGCATTGATAATGCTGCTTCTTTCTTGTCTTTGGGTTCACTGAAATGGCTCCACACCAAGGAAGTGCCCCTTAACCAGTTACTTCTCATCCTTTGTGCCGTCAGTTGTTGGTATCTGCCTTACATTTTGCCTAACTAATTTTTAGGGAGTTTTCTCAGTTTTAAAGATTGTTTTAAAGTCTGTGCTTGTTTTCCAGCATATTTACGTATTGCTGTATGTTAAGAGCAAACTTAAGGAGTGTACTTAACTGATCAATGTATTTTATTCCTTTTAGTCTGTGAATGCTCCTGGGCAATCTTATGGTAAGATAAAGAAAAAAAAGATGTTCCACATCTACCTAATAATGTAGTAACACCGATAAGAAGAAAAAAAGGTATGAAAACAAAATATTTCAAAGTCAGCATTCATACAGGACGGTTGAGGTGTTGCTTAAAGATTTAGGAGCTGGGTAGAAGTTAATACCAATTACTGGAGATCTTAGATTCCTAAGAGATGGACTAGTTTGAAGTAGGTCTTAAATTAAAAGATACAGTCCTAATTACTGCAATCAGGATGTTTTCCAAGTGAAAATATGTAGTTGATCTACCTATAAATTATCTGTACTGTGTCTCCTTGGTTTGACAAGATCTCCTCCAGAGATCCTTTCCAACCTCAACCATTCCATGACAGGTTTCACTGTTTTCAGTTGTGAAGATTTTGCACACTATGGTTTAGAAAGTAATGCTGTGGTCACACCAGGAGTTATCTCTATGTCTCTCAGTTCTTGGATCATTTCAAAGTCTTTAGGTCCCTTCTGCTCCCTTAAGAAGAACTAAGAAGTGCACAAGGAGACAGTTTATAGTATCAGTAAAAAGCAGCCGAGCGAACACTTGAGAGACCCTAAATTCAAGAGAAAAAGGGAGATTTAAGGCAGTATGGCTACGGTGCCAAATGGCCTCTCATGGTAATATGTCAGTCAGTAAGCAATAGACTGTGTCTTGTTGGAAAGAAAAGGAGCTGGCCAACCTACGCAATTCCTCCATCATTTCTTTAAGTTAGCATAGTAGGAAATGTTGCCTGGAGAAATTATTGCAGGAGAAGTCTTACTAGCAAGAAAGAACAGATTTCCAGGTGAGTTATGCTCTGCAAGTAGAGAGCATACTGAACACCTGAGAAGAATGTCAATGTTTTTGATTACGAAAGCTTAAAATATCAGAGAAATACAGTCTCAATACATATATGTACTGGGAGTGGTAAGTTTTCTGAAGTGTAAGAGTCCTTGCTGGTCTTCAAGGTAAGTTGTCAGTAACTTGCAGGTGAGCATGTCTCAGTATTCATCAGTTCATGGATGCTGTTTATATCTCATGAAGATAACTAATATGTATACATAGAAAATATAGTTCCAAGTAAGCAAGGGTTTGCATACTCACAGGGAAAGATTTTGCACCTGGTGTCTCTTTTATTGTTTTGCCCCAGCTACAGTCAGGTGCCCAGAATTGTAGTGTTTTGTCCTCTGTTTGTTCTGGAGCCATCTCATGATGCTTTGCTGTAGTTCATGTTCCCCTCTTGACATGATGAAGAAATCATGGAAACCATAAACCAGTATGAAAGCCTAGTTTTACTGTTTATTCTTGCTAAGTGAGAAGAGAAAGTCCCAGTGGCGTGATTGCTATTGTGGAGCCTCAGGGAAGTCAAGTTATTAAACAAACTCTTTTGTACTCCTTATCAATTTCTGAAATGATTCCTAAAATTGAGATGTAAATACAATTCTTTGTTTGTGATCCGACTTCCAGTGCCTGTTAAAGTATTTAGTTGATGCATAACATCTTAAAGCCTTTTAGGAGCCAAATAAAATTATTACTTATAAATTATTAAAAACCTCCAACAAATGGAAAAATACTTACTGAAAACTCCGTCATAAATAATGTTCAAGCTAAATTAAATAGTATTATAAGGAATGCATTAAAGTTTGCAAATGAGATATTAGCGCTGTGCTCCCTTAACCTTAAAGTTACGATAGCCGGAGCACTTGCTACCCCTGCAAAACCTTGCGGCTCCAACTCCTGGCTTGCTCTGGGAAAGAAACATGTGGTGCTGCTGAAGATTGGAAAAAGAGCTCGAGGTCAGGGGTCGACACAGTAAGGGAGTTTGCTCTTTAAGAGGTTATCTGTGGATCTGCAAAGCCAAAGTGTAATTGGGTTCTGTGATGTGATTTTAGTGTGTAATTGTATATGATCTTAGGTAGTTTCAAAGACAAGGTTGGAAGATTTTTCTAGCCTGCTCGTGATAGCAATTTTGGGGAGTCTGTGTAGCCTGAGATGGACACTGCAGTCTCTTCAGAAATTGTCATCAGAAGTGATACAGCTGGTATCTGATTCATTTTAATTATAATTTTAACAACCTGGTAATATGGTTTGTTCTTTCTCCTTTCTGTAATACCTGTCCTGTAAAGGAGCAGCTTTGTGGGCTTGTATATTTTCTGCAGCTGGTAAACTCCTGCTTGCTTCTGAGCTGGTACTGCGTCAGAGAAAATTTTGCATCTTTATTAAGACAGTACAAGTCGTTGTAGTTGATCTGCCTGGCTATTGCTTTTTCTTTGGTCTTTGAGTAGATAATTTGCCGGTGGGTTATCAAGTTTCTGGTTCTCGATTATTCAAAACAATGTGAAACAAACATGTCCTATTGTTTTAGTTGTTTAGGGTTTCCTTGATTAAGCTGTCACCGCTGTCAAGTTATGTTCTTATAAGCCTGCTCGGATCTATTTCATGTTAAGAAAAAGCTCAGATAAATCCAGGAAAGCTTAATGTTTATCCAATGTGAAAATAATTACTCAAAAGTGTTATTCTTAATCCAGATAATTAGAGTGAGGAAGGAGAGATCAGTGTCATTGTGAATTATGCCCTGGCAATTGACTCTTGGTCCTTGTAAGTTTCAGGTGAAGATGTGAATGGATAAAGGTTAGATTAACCATAATCCAAAGTAGCTGCAACCTTAATCTGTTATGATACAAGGATGATCACTTAAAAAGAGCTGGATTGTGGGATTGTTTCTGGTTGGATAAGATGCCGCTCGACTGGGACTAGTCTTAAAACATGCTTAGCACCATGTCACTGCAGCTGTAAGCACTTGTGCACGGTTTCAGGCTGCCGCGGCTCCCAGGCAGGCTGCTGGGCTGTCGCTGCACCGTGTAATACTACACTGCGTCCCGGTATCTGTGCTTTACATTAACATGCTTTACCCTGTGCTTCATGGAAAATAGATGGTAACTGTTACGGGGAGCGATTTGCTCGATGATTAGTTCTCTGTGCTGTTAAACATATTTCTTTGTGTTCCCCATTCGAAATGTTCAGTGTGTCTGCAGGCAGTCATGCTGCACGGTGCTAGAGGTGCATGATTACAAAAAATGACCAATCGAAATGTAAAAGAGAGAGAATATTTACTTTCCTTATTTCAGTTTATAACATTATTTTGTATAGTTACTAAATATTAACCAAAATAAGTGCCTAAAATATATGTCTGTGTAAGGATAAGGTTTGCAGCTGTGGTTTTCCGTGAAGCTGCAGTTTTCAGAAAACGTTTGTAAGTAAACAAAACCAAATCAAAACAAATTCACTTAGAATGCAGGAAAAGGAGCATTAAAAAGGGGGATATCACACATACTACAAGCAGATACGTGGAAAAAGTACTTGACACTTCAGAGTTTTCCTTGTTTATAGATATGGACATAGTGGTGACCGCGCAGATGGCAGTGTGTGTGGTAACTCTTCATGAATACAGACTCTTGAATGCGAATGGTTACTTATTGGGAATAACGCTGCTGAAAGGAAGAGGGTGAAAGACAGGTCATTTCTTGAAAAACGGTACAGGAAATGTTTGGTCTCAGCAGATAATTTAATTGCATGGTCCAGTCTGTATAGTTGTTTCAGGCCAAATGGAAAATAAGGTAAAGGGATTTTTTTTCCCCCTCCTATTCAATTTTTGTAATAAATTACGTGCATTTATTCTGCAGGGATATATTTGTGCAGATCTCCTTCATGCTTACTGGAAAACTGGAAGCAGCCTTCCTTGATGCACGGCTAAGGTGAGGAAATAGTTAAGAAAGTAATTAATGGAATGCAAAAGCTAATAAGAGGAAAGTACTTTAATACACACTTGAGCTGGAATCTTCCCTGTGAATAATTAAAATTCTTTAAAGTTCATTTCTGTATTTTTAATAAAGTATATCTCAGTAAGACTCATTCTTGTTTTTAAACCTTTCTACACTTAGTTTACTACCTTCTTTCTTAACTATGGTTAGAATCATGTTACTTTTACTTGAAAGGGGCTTTAGATAATGTTTATGGTTGTTGCTGTGTTAAAAGTAAATTCTGCAAGAGGCATAACACTCACAAGGCTTGTTCATAGCATCAAAAATTATTCACTTAAAGCATCCCACAAAAGATGCAACGCCACATTATATGTTATGGATTTGTGCATATATGACTGTTGTGTTCTCCAGCATCCTAGAGTTTCTGCCTTTAAAATGTTTCATGGAAATTTATGTCACTGATAAAAATTCCTGGACTTACGTCAGAAAATATTTGAGGGTGTGGATTTAAGTCTTCAAGCTCCAGAATACAAGTCAACCTTTAATTAAAGCAGGTAAGGAAGAAACTTCCCTACTTGATAGCTTGTTACAGGGGCAGATAGCACAGGGTTTCCCCACACCTTTCAGCAAAAGCTTTTTGTGATTGATACTGAAGGGACCACTGGTCCTGTGTAACATCGTGATCCTTACGTTACAGAGAGAAAAAGGGGAAGTGGGACAAATTCCCTTAGTACAAAGGGCCATAAGAACTAAATAGTAGAATTGCTCACGTGCAACCTGACTCTGAAAATATTAACATGCAAAAAATGGTTAATAAGGCAAAACATCTTCAGAGTTTAAGCTGGAGAGAAGGCATCATTTGGAGAGAAGTAGGGGTGCAGTATTTCTTAGTGGAAGAGTTAGGATGAAAATAAAATTATAGAGCTTATAGTTGAACACTCTTGTCCCCTTTTGCATTTGGCAGTAGACTGGTAGATGGTTGACTGTCTCAGCCATGGAGTATCATGGAAATGTCATCGATCCATGAAGAAAGTAAACAATAATGGTGCACCCTGTAAAAAAGAAATCACTATGAGTAGTAAAAACTGTGAAAGTTTTAGAAAAATCAAAAGGTCAATGAAATAAAAAAAGAAATAGTAGCACATTAAGTGTGTCAGAGAAAAAGAGAAAGTCCTGTGAGAGTATTTGTAGTGTCAAAGACCACAGTCAACTTTGTACCGATATCTATAAGATGGCATTCTTTAAGTAGCTTGAAATTGCTTATGTACTAGGGATTTTTTTTAAAAAAAAAGAAAGATACGGTAACTAGACCTATCAAAAGAAAAGTAATGAAATAATTTAAACATCAAATTGCAAATAGTCACAGAAGATAAAGGTTTTACTCAGAGGAAACTGAAGTAACTGGTAAAAATGTGACATTTATCACTTTAAAGCAGCTTCAGTGTTGAATGATGACCAAACTCTGTCAGTCTTTTTGAGTAGTGATGATCCCACAAAGCTCAGGGAATAGGAAAAGAATTTCTGATGAATCAGGCTGGGTATTGCTACAGGATGGACAGATTGCTTCCATGTTCAGCCTCGCTGAGGTCTGGAAGCCATACGTCAATGGAAAAAGCCTTGGCTGATTTCTCTAATTTTCCAGGATTAGTAGGTTTTTAGACTAAAATTATGATCTTCTGTAACTTCCATTAGTGTACCAGAAAAGGTAGCTCAAGAAAGAAAAAATTCTTGTAACAACTTTAAATCTTACCTGCTTGTGTGTTCAGCATGCATCAACCAGCTACATAAGTGTTTCAGATTTTTATGAAATATTATAAAACAATACAGAAATAAATGCTAGAATTTCTCTTGTTCTGAGGCAGCACAGTAATTTACTGACCATGGACAATTAAGANCCCTTCACATATTTATAAACATTCATTAGGTCACCCCTCAGTCTCTTTTCCAAGCTAAAGAGACCCAGCTCCCTCAGCCTTTCCTCATAAGGGAGGTGCTCCAATGCATCAATGACAGTAATTTATTTTTTGCCAATCACATAATAATGAAATCTTTCTACAATCAAATGATTCAATTTTGTGGTGTCAGGCATCTTTGTCATCTCAAAATTTATTCTTTTTCAAGGTCGTTTATGAGGCAGTTCAACTGTACAGATTCCCATGGGAATCCACAGCCGACTGCCCTCCATTGTGAAAGCTGGGTTCCTTTTAAAGTCTGTTTTCCTATTGCAAACATTTCTACTGCTGTTCTAACTGAGTGCACAGACACATTTAATTAAAAAGGTTGGTCAACATGCATTCAGCTTTGCTCTGCAGTCAGTACTCATCTTGCTCAGATAAACTTTTACTTCTGCCCCA
The DNA here is from genome assembly GCA_013400615.1 of Syrrhaptes paradoxus. NCBI lineage: Eukaryota > Metazoa > Chordata > Aves > Pterocliformes > Pteroclidae > Syrrhaptes > Syrrhaptes paradoxus. Next base: position 139,783 of record VZTO01023348.1, on the reverse strand, counting down.
GATCTTTGTGAAGATATGGGATGGCTTCTTAAGTTGGAGGATCAAACCTTACATTTGGTTTGAGTTGTGGGCAGTATGTCATCTTGGCTGCCGTTTTGTTTGGCTGCCGCTTCAGCAAGAATAATAAAATACATGGGAATTTGATTCCTCAAAATTGGAAATCCTTGTCTTTTTAAGGATGTTGAATAGCGCCGAGTTCTCCCTAAAGCTCTCTATCGCCGGTATCTCCTTTATATGCAATTCAATAGCTTTGGTTAAGAAATGGAGTAATTTCAAATTATTTATTTAATTGCATGTTTTGATTGCTGTTTCCTCACTTCTGTGTTACTTGGACTCAGCCTTGCAAGATTGATTACTAAATTCTCATTACTGGGATAGGTTTTTAGAAAGGTATGTTTATCAAAAGTTGTTATTCCAACATGTTTTTTAAAAAATATTTCCTCCATTAGCTCAGTGGAAACTGGAAATCCCTAGTCTAAACAAGAGGGGTAACAGCATAAACATTAGTAGATAAGTACACACACATATATATTTTAAAAATGGAGTATAAGCTTCTAAAAGTACTATTACTTAAGACAAAACATTTTCCGCTCTGAATGTAAAATGACTGAAGCTACATTCTGTAGATATAAACATATATATATATACACATAAAGTAGAAATTTAATGAAAAGTAACACAACCAGCCATGTTCTGTAGTTTTGGTTAAAAAATTTCATATGGTTCTCTTCTGTTTCATTGTTCTGTATTAATACTGATGAATTATAGCTTCTGCCTTCTTCACAGTCTCTTCACAGAGAGTTTTGCTGCTAAGCATAAGATGACAATGAAGGAGAGTCAAGCAGAATTCTGTGCTGTTAAACACAGAAATGAAAAGAAATCACGATTTTGTAGAATTTGTGAGTTAAAAATTGCGAAGTGAATAAATACTTCTCATTCTAAAAGACATTCACTTAAAGGCACTTTGTAGTGAAACCAGTAATTACAGCATTTAAAACAAAAGACTTGATTGTGTTCTCTACATCTGGGGAGTTTTCCCCCCAGAATGAAAAATCTCCCATGTATAATGTGTTTTAAGACATTATTGCTGTTGGGTTTTTTTTACTTCTCAAGTGCATTGTGGCTGCAGACTCACAAGTCGAATAGGACGCTTCCAGTCATCTCTATAATACGAAGCTACTAATTTTCTGCCCTATTGTACGTGAAATATTTGAACTAATAAATGTTTGATGTTTGAACTAATAAATCCTATGATCTCTGCAGTGACCCTGTCAGGTGATTAATGTACATTTCAGACTAGCAAAGTCAAATAAGAAATTTTCTTTGGTTGGGACACCTGTCCCAGAACGTGTACCCTACGGCGTAGTATTTCTGGAGCTCATCCTATTCATTGTCATGCCCATAAAGAAAGCTCTTTTCCAAATTCCACAGGTCTCACGTATGGCAATAATAATCTAATATATAATGCAGAGAGAGTAGAAAGAAAATCTGTTTCTGTTTTTGCATGCTCTTCAAATGCGAGCCTTTCAAACACTGCGAGATACAAGGCTGTGCTCATTATGGTATTTCTCATGTACCTGCTTTAGCTTTGGTGTCTGGATGTTGTTTGCTCCAACAAGATGTTCTCTGTTCCTGAGAACAAGCTTTCTTGAAAGTTTTCTCATGCTTCCTGGTACTGACCAAAGGATTATTGCTGCAAAAGTTTTTCCTTTTCTTATTTTGCATCCCTGATTCACATCCTAATAATAACAACACACGTGAAGGATTGTAAACCAAATTAATCTGCTTGTTTCAAATCAGAGCATTCAGGCCAGCCCTAGAAATTTACTTTAAGTGCTATTTCATGTTATTTCTAATAGTACCTGAAATAATTTATGTATGATAAATTTATTAGGAGTCTGATTTTCAGATAATCTCTTGGGTATACTTTTTTCCACCAACCTTAACATGAAAGGCTTTAAAACACTGGGAATTACTCTTCCTTAGAACTGGTCTGAGATGTGACCCACACTATACACACACTGTTTCCTTTTACACATTTCCTCTTATTTCAAAGATCTAAAATATTAATGATACATTTCTATTTTCTTTCTATGGTTTTCTATCACTTTTTTTTTCCTTTCCCTTTCCCTTTATCTTTTTTTTTTTTTTTTTTTTCTCTTTAGACTGGGTCTTGGTTTGTTCCAGGTTACAGTATTGCATAGACTTTATAGTCTGTAGATCCTTCTGGGCTCTTTCATTGTGCGGTTGCCTTTGTGTGCGAGGGATGGGACTCAGAGAAGCAGATGGTGCCCTGACATCCTGTTCCTAGATCCCTGTGAAAAACAGCGTCGTTCCACTGAGTAGAAGTTTATATCACCAGTTAGGCACCACAAAGATGATAGTACATCCCTAATATTCTCTGTTCTGGAAACCTGAGGGATTTACTGCATGTGTGTATATATAAATCATGGTGGCTTTAGTAAGCAGTAAGCAGAATTCTTGTTTCAGATGCAAGGGCTCTGGAACAGCTCATACTGTATAGATCAGAATATACCGAGGTGCATGGGAAATCAGCAAAAAAAATCATTTTTATCCATGATTTGGTACAAGTTGGAACATGTCTTGTGTGCGTGAAATAACTGTATTAATTACTACCACTCTTTCTGATGTGGGACAGGTTCCAGAGAAAATCTGTGTAACTGAGTTGCAGTGTGCATGCAGTAAACTTAATTGAATTTTCTGATTTTTTTTTCATTTCTCAGACCTTAGGGTTCCAAGACCAGAGAGGGGAAGGATCATGACCATGGCCTACAGTGAGGACTCCAGTTTAACTGCGTGCAGCAGAAGCACAGAGGAGAACAGCAAAACTAAAGTACAGTATGTGATCATTTTCTTCTACAGAACTGGGCATGGTTTAAATGTGAATTTGTTAAAACAGAGAAAAACAAACACAGAGGTTTCTTTGTTTGCTGCTTTGAATGCTAAAGCTTCATTCTCTCTTACAAGAAGCCATAAAGTAATCGTCATAGAGTGAGACTACGTGCACTGTATGTATAGATTTCCACATCTGAACTGAGAGTCTATACTCTTTTGTAATTCATGGAAGGAAAATTGAACTTCTGACCAATATCTAAAATCTGTGAGATGAGCCATCCTGTAGGTCTGCCTATTTCTTTCCTTTGAACATAAAGAGATAACCAGTCTGAAAGTTCGTATTTCTGCCACCTAAGGTAGGGGGGATGAATCCTGCCCACTGTGACTGACAGGAAGGTTTAGGGAGACAGGACTACAGCTGCAATGTCTCTTAACTACTGACGATGTTTATCTGCCTGCTCAGAAGGTAGGTGAAGTGTGATGTGTTGTTAGTTTTTTCTCTTTTCCCTTTAGGGAAGAGAAAGTAACTAGAGAAATAGCGAGCTGTGTTTACAGAGTAGCCCAAAGGTGTAAAGTAAGCTATAGCTACCTTTAGCTAGGGTAGCTTTAGACTGGTGTGATTTTTTTTTAGTATTATTATTTTGAATAATTACATTTTTAGGTGTACAATTTGCTTAGAAAAACCGCTATGAATAAACTGGCTTTGGCAAGCCCCTCTTCATTTCATGTCGCATTATCTCATCCTTTGCCTTTCTCTTACATCCTCCCCTCTCTTGCTTCTTTTGCTAATGTATAAACCACCTGCACATCTCCCGACTAACTTTCTCTGAGAGGAGACTGCAGTGTTTGGTTAAGTCACAGGAGACACGGGGATTTGTGCAGTCCTCTCGCTTACGCGCTGCGGAAGTGATGACAGAATAGTCCCTACAGTCACTAGAGAAACTGACACATCACACCCAATTATGTGGCCTCCCCGGCCACTCGTGCCGTTCTGCCCTGAAATATAAGCTTTCTGTCTCATGCTCTATTTTATTTTTTAAAGAAATTTGTTATTTAAAAGAAAAGGAAAAATGGTGTGTGTAGGGGGAAGGAGTTAGTGTATCATTCTGAAGAAAGCTGTTATAGAGTAAGTCTTCAAGGACATTCAATATATCAGATTAGACATAATTTAAACACTTGGAAATTATTTTTTTAAAGCTCACACAGGAAAAATTGCTAAATTTAAACGGATGGTAATAGAGGAGTTGTGCCTTGTCGTTTGCTGTGACACTGCCCATCAGCTGCCGTGAGCTAGTGGGAGTCATTTGTCAGTAATTATAAAGTACAAATATATACATTAATCCATATCTGCTCAGGATCCCACACAGCAGCCAGTCAGCTCTAGAAAAGGCAGATTATTTTTCATGTTAGTATCATATATGCTATCAAATGCGGTTGTGTTTTTATTTCCTCATCTCTAGAAGGATCTATCCCTCAAAAGTGAGGTTGTGTGAGTGTCACAGCTTCCTTCCTTTTTTACTACAATGGCTGATACAACAGAAAAACAAAAGCAAAGCTGACTTCCAGTCATTTGATTGTATTTGTAAGAAGACGAGTAATTGGAAATAAAAACACATATTGCTGTGATAAAGAGATGCGTTTTTTCCTACGACTGGATTCCAGATTACAGACATGGAGCACTGATTATTAATTTTATAATTAGCAGAAGCTCTGTCTTCTGAACGTACATAAAGAACTTTTATATTACTGACTCTACTGCAACGGGTGTTTTTATCTAACAGCTGGTACTTAAGGTGCACAAATGACTGTGGTAGGTGGGGTTTTTTTTCTGTTCCTTGTTAATTTGTTTTCCCTTCTTTAAGTTCTGAGAGCTATCCTAAGACAGCAGGTATAGAACATTCATGGTGTGATTGTTTGGCAATAACTCTAATACAAAATATACACATACCTTTGCTGTGGGTCACATAATAAGAACTTGAGAAGTTTCTGAGCAACAAAGGCTTTTCTGCTACTCTTTCCAGATTGAGACAGTGAATGTCCAAAATATACAGGATAGTGAAAGAGGAAAAAAACCCCCAAGAACATGGAAAATGAGTGGTAACACTCACCACGTGGGAAAACAAACTAAGAAGAAAGGAATGTACTTCCCTCCCTTCTGAGCGCTATTGCAGCAGAAGAGCTCCTAAAGGAGAGTGTGGTACAAGAGTTACGCCTTGTGCACATTTTCTGGCTTTCTGCTTTGTAGCTATAGAAGGTAAAATTGCTGGGACAGTGGTGAACCAGCCTCCCAGGAGAGTTTGTGGCATGCCCCTCGTCCCCTCTGCCCAGGCTGACCAGGAGCTGGGTGCACTGGACTTTCCCCATATGTACCACCAAGTGCAGGTGGTGGGCCGTGAAGCGTTAACTTTCTCTTGTAAAGCCAGCAACTAAAACCATTCTTCAGCCCATTGCTGGTTCAAGCTAAGACTATAATCTAGCTCTGTGGAGAATTATCAGGGGAGAATTTATTTTCTGTGTTTCTCTGTGTAAAAGCAAGGGAAAAGATATTAATAATTTTAAAATTAATTATTTATTATGTGTAGCAAGAAAACACATCAATTTCCAAAACCTTGGCTAAATCATAGTGTTTTTATTAGTAAAATGCTGACATTGGTGCACATTTGGAAGCTGAATACTGAAGCACAATTTCATCCTTATCCACACCAATTAGTTCACTTGTGTATGAATAATAGCACTGACACAGTCACTTGCTAGTACAGGACTGCTTACTCTATGGAAGGATCTCCACTATTTAGTGTGGAGATCCAGTAGATGCTGTACTATTTTTCATTATTGTAAGCTGTTATCAAGTGCTTTTTAAGAGAAGTCCTCTTAAAACCCTGTACACTTGCATGTTTGTAAAGACCAAAGAGGTACATTGAACTGCCTGGGATTTCTATGAAGCCAGAAATGTTGTCTGGCTTAAAAACAGCTTTTAATGTTTAGACAAGAACTGTGAAATACTGCTTGTTCATTCTCTGGCCAGCATCGTTTAGCCAGGCAAGGTGGCAAAGGCTTGTTTGTGACACTGTGAGCCTTAAATCTAGTGATTCGCTCACCGTGTATCCCAGGGGAGTGTCAGTGAAACAGGGTGTGATGATCAGCCCCCAAAATACAACACTACTGTTACAGGTAGCCCGATGGCTAAGAGGTAACTACTGGTGAGATTATCAGGGTCTCACCGAGTGGGATCTGCCCTGAGAAAATCAGCTGAAGACTCAAAGTGACACGTTAGAACTAGATGAGAAAAAATAAAATTGTAATTTTAGGTTAGTTTCTGTGGCAGGGTGGAGTCAGACTGGGGTGGGTGATTTCAGCAAAGACTCATAGTATTGCAAGCGTAGTTTTATTTACTTCTTNCACGTTAGAACTAGATGAGAAAAAATAAAATTGTAATTTTGGGTTAGTTTCTGTGGCAGGGTGGGTGATTTCAGCAAGGACTCATAGTATTGCAAGCATAGTTTTATTTACTTCTTTGATAAATGAATGATGAGGTGATGGTAATTGAATGGGCTGTGTCCGAAGTACTTTGGGTAGGGAATGGTGGGGTCTACACGTGCCCGTGTGAAGGATGGTACTAGAAATACAGTGTTTAGGGATGCGACTGTTGCACAGGCAGAAGGTTATCTAATGGTTTGAGGTGAAGCATGGTTTGAGATATGGGGATTATCCATGTGAGAGTTAATATTTTAAAATTTTCCTTTTTATAGGAACGGATTGCTTTTCCTACATGAAACCACATATTACAAATATACTCCATGTTCTGCTGAAATACACTCTTAGTTTGTGTTCTTTTCAGAAGCCTCTTGTCTTTAAAGCTGGCTGCCTGAAGTCTGAAAATATGTTCCTTGGAAGGGGAGAAAAACATGGAATATATTTAGAAATACTTAAATATAACTTCAAATAGTTTTCCCATTCATTAAAAGTTTGCTTGACCCGGAATGTCAGGACCCACCAGTGTGAAAAGCGAGAGATGAATATCTCTTGTATCACCTTTCCACTGGTATAAGCCTCAACCTCGAGCCTGCCGGAGCAGGAGGTGTCTGGAGTTAATCCTGTAACTGCAACTGCTCCTTGGTACTCAGCCTCGGTGTATTTTGAGATTTAAATCCACAATTGAGGAGGAAGAAGGAAACATTCATGATGATTTTTTTTTTCCATAGCAGCTGTTTGAAACTGTTAACATGCTTGTACCTTTAAAAGTAAATCCTGGGGGAAAGAGAGACTGAGAGGCAGACTGCCTCAAGTATTCACGTGCTGAGAAGCACACAGTAAAGGTAGTTAAATTCAGAGGTTTCTTAAACATGTCATTGATAACTGAGAGAAGAGGAAAAACTGTGTAAGGAGATTTGCACACACTCCTTGGGATACCCGGTGCACCTGCTGAACACAGAAAAAATAAACTTTTGTGTAAAAGGTGGATATCTAACCCTCAATAAAAAAGTAAAGCTGTATTTGCAGAGAGGCTTATAAAGTAAAATTAGTATTTTCCCGTTGGAGAACACACCTTTGATTAAGCAGACATATTTAGCAATTCTAATTCAGAAAGCTGTCTGAAAATACAGATCTCTGAAATCAGCTTAAAAATAATGGTTTTAAAATCACTTATTTAATTTTGAGGAACATTATAAAGGCTGCACACTACTTTTGCACTTTTAAAGTTAGCTAGAATTGAGGAGATATGTCTGAATGGGACACGCTCTGTGTGATCTAGCCTGTCGGTGGGAGAAGATTCTTTTCTTTTCTCAATCTTGAGTATCACAAAGTATCACTTTTGAGTGATGTGCGCCAAAATCTGAAGGGCAGACATATAGACAGATTGCACGCTAATTTTTTACTGATTGCTGCTATTTTTTTTTAGAAGTTTTTATACATAAGGTTCTTATTGTCCACGTAGAAAAGGGGAGGTAGAATCAATTTCCTCTTTAACATATTGATAAACAACTCCAGATATAGTGGTAGGGGGAGGAGGAAACTACATTTACCTTTGTGTGACCTATATAGGAATGCTGGAAAAATTAATTCCAGAATATTATGGTGACATTCCTTTAAGTCGTGGATATGATTTACATAGTAGGTCTTCTTGAGCCGTCCAGCTTCTTTCATCTTGATACTGTAAATTGCTTTCATTTCCACCCCCCCTCCGCCCCGATCTGTATGCTTGAGGTATTGTTGTGATAAATTATGGAGGTACAGAACTGAAAATGGTGTGTAGATTGTCTAAGAAATTGAGTGCAGTCAGCCTTCAAAGTGGTGGATGATGTGCTAAAACAGCTACCTTCCCCTGGTCAGGTCGCACATGTCGTCAATGAGCAGCTGCTTTTAACTTTGCCTTTTGCCCAGAGCACTGAGAGCAGCTGGATTTATTGAATTAATAACTGCTCCATTTGGGGTGTTTTGTTTTCCCATGACCGTGAAATCTGGCTATAATGTTAGCGAAGTGTAAGACAGGTCTCCTTCACCAAACAAGGTGGTGTCTTTTGTTATTATATAGTGCGTAATCCACAAGGCAGAAAATAATTGGAAAACTTTACCTGTGGGGGAATGAAACATTCCTTGGTAAACAGCTAAGGAAAAAGGAGAGAAACACGTAAAAATGAGGTGGGTGATACACACATGCTGAGTAGGATTTTGAGGGCACTTGTACCAGTCCTCAAATGAATCTCTTCGGTTGCAACCCTTAGTAGTGGCTTCTTTAAATCACCCGATGTTTTCTAAACAGCATTAGAGTGTTAGTGATCGAATAAACAGGTTTTGTGCTTTGGACCAGTTTTTTCTTCTCAAGGCTCTGTATTTCACAAGGCTGGCTGAGAAGCGGTGGCAGTGTGTTACGCAGATGGAGACGGGTGAACCAGTGGTCTCCGGTTCCTCTGACCACACAGGCGCGAGGGACGTGCCCTACCGCAGAGCTTCGGGCAGTCCTGCCTAACAGGCTTTTGTTTGGGGTCACTATAGGTAGAGCTCACTCATTTTCTAGAAACAATGCATGAGGTAATGCCTTCAGGTTTTATCAATCATGGCATGTATTAGATTATTCATTCCCATGTTATGGCTCATCTGTCATGCTGAAACTGCTGGAGTTGCCTTATTATTAGTGCAAAAAAAAAATTAATACCTATGGGGGGAGGTGTTTAGCTGTGCTCTTGGGAGAGCAAAAGAAAACAGAGAAGAGGAGTTATTGGGAACATGCATCTGCATGTGAAACCTCTTGTGTGCCCTTGTTATTGCAAGTGGAGCCTGGTATCAAATCCTGATCCTGTGTCTTCCTCAGCGTGTAAATGGGAAAGTCCTGAAGCACTTTAGGTCTTGCTGACTTGTCCTGCTGCAGAAGGATGGCACAAGCTCAGGAGAAATGGGATTGAACACCAGGCTGCATGTCTAACCCCAGCTGTACTTAGCTAACTACAAGCTGTGTCCACGGGGGATGTGTGGCTGCTGCATCCCTGGTGGAAGCTATTTACAGAGGCCTTCAGCCTCCTGAAGACTTTCTGGGAAAAGATGGAGGAGATCTGACCTGCTAGAGCTTAAGATCTGCATCCCATTTTGAAATGCTCTCCAGTCCTCGTCATACCTATCCTCCCGAGGGCTGGCATCGGTGTGTGCCAACCTGCTGCTGCATCTTCTCATCCTGAAGACTTTCCCTTGACAAAATCTAAGGATTTACCAAAACTGTCTCCTTTCTAGCATGGTGAAATTAGCTGGGCTTTACTCCTTAGTTTACTCATGTTCCCTATGTGAGTTTTATGTCTCTGGAGTTTCAGAGTTCTGCAACTAGATTTAAAAATAATTATTTTGGTTTATATCACATGTATAAAGTTATATCTTTGTCATGGAAATAACTGCTTTAGTAGTTTCAAAATATGCAGCTCTTAGCAGTTGAAAAGGTCATTTTACCCAACTAATTCCCAAGTTGCTGCAAAGGTAGTTAAAAAAAAAAAAAGCCTTTTGCACAGGCTCTGCCTCAAGAGTCTGGCCTCTATGCTTGGATATTTTCAGAAATGAGGCATATCACAAGTGTTATGATGTGCCAAGTAATTCTTTCAGTTGCTTTTTAATTGCCATGGAATATCAGAGTGGTTCAGGGTGTTTCCTCTAGAAAGTCAAAGAGTTCAAATTCCAAATGGGAGGAAAGACAATTTGTTCACAAAGCAGCTATCCAGTCTGCAGAACAAGCAACTTGAGAGGGGTTAAGATGAGAAAATACAGTAACTTGTCTCCTTGTTTTGTGCGTACTTCCATCACATTTGCTTCCAGCTCCAGTGGCTTCTCCCCATCTGCAGGGGGAAGAGCAGCAAGGAGCAGTAACAAGGAGCATGAGAAAGGTGGGTGACACCCACTGCCAGCCACAGCACCCGGCAGCAGCCCTGGAGAGGAGCAGCCCTTTGAGAGAAAATTGGAGAAACACTTCCAGGTTGCCCTTGCCCTGGGTTTGCACCCATCCTGCCTTTTGTGGGGTCAGGAGTGAGTTCAGGAAGATTAAATCTTCAGAGTTTTCACCTTGAAAAAACTATTTTTACCGAGCCTGTACTGAAGTGTGATTTTCCTTATTTTTTATTTTTCCTCACTAAGTGTTACAATTTGGCCAGCTGAATGCATTTTTAAGAAAGTGGTAACAAACCATCCCTGCTTTGAGTCTAGAGGCAATATTCCTGTATTTCAAAGACAAGAGGCAAGATTTGAGATATTTTCCAGAGTAACTGTGTCAGTGTGGAAAATGTTATCCTTGGAAGTAAATTTTGCAAAATTATGAGCAACGTGTAAAGAGGGTCTTGTAACAAGGAGGATGTGGCACATTTGGGAACGGGCTGAACTCTTTGCCCCGCTGGTAAGAACTTTTGTCATTTATCATAGGTCTGTTGGGCAAAAGCTTCACAGTGGAAGTCCAACAAAAAGAAATGTGAGATATATATGTATTACTTAAAAAAAAAAGTACATCTGTGTGCTACATCAAAGATGGTGGTGATAATAATAAGCAGCAATAGGTGCACCTCGACAGAAGCAAAAATGTATTCTGTTAAACCCTAAGAACTTTGAAAACACACTTAAAGTTTCTCTGCTTTAAATTTAAATCATCTCTCCCTGTAAATGTCTCAGGTCCCAAACTTCTCAGCTAGTTTTGGTTTCCTCTTTGATCTTGGTCAAGATAGGCGATCCAGAAACAAATGTCCCTTAGTATAACTAGAAATGCACAAAGTTATCTTCAGGATCGAAGGGATCTTTACATTGCTTTTCATTTTACATGCTCCTTTGGACTCTTCTCTGCCAGTCTGTAAACCCCAATTTAACTGGGCAGAATATTAAATGGCAAAAATATTTGCCAGTTCCCTTCTGCTGCCAAACTGAAGGAAATAGAAATCTCACAAGAAAAACTTTTCTCCTGACTTACCAAGACAGAACAAAGAAGAAAAAAGCAGGGGTGGTTTGGGTACTGTGAGACTGAGATCCAGCATAGCTGATCCTGCTTTGATTAATGGACGTCACAAAATTCTTGTTCGTTTGGTACTGAAGCAAGTTGTTTGCCTGTTAAGTCCAACATGACCTAAATCTAGACTTTAAGTCAAACTATAATTGAGCCCTAAAATTGCTGTGGACTTTTAAACCCTGATGGCATTGATGGGGTACGAGGGAGCTCAGCGCCTTCAGTGGTGGTGTGCTGTGTCCTGCCAACACTGCCTGTAGCTGTATGAATTGCTAACCTGAGCAGAAGACAAGAAAGTGATTTAAGCCAAAATTGCTGACCCTGTCTGTTCTGTAGCTTTAGTTTCAAATACTTCCATAATAGTGTTTGATAATTTATTTTTTCCAATTTTAGTATAAGGTTTGGACTAGGTAGGACGCTTTGCATAGTAATTAATGGCTAATTTTCATGGCACCAAGTAGATTATTTTTAACTGTACTATCTTCACTGAAATAAACCAAATCAAAACATCATTCAACAGTCATTTTGTGCAAGGGAATGTGCATTCACCTGATCTGCTTGTATTCCCCCAGTTTGATGCTTTGTAGGAAAAAAAGACACCTAAAATTGTTTTAATCCTTTACAGTTACATTAAAATGATGCTGCTGTCCGGCTGATAAATTGACTCCGTTGTATCTGTTCTAAATTTATATAGACAACAAAGTTCTGCCGGTCATAAATGATTTATCTTTTGTATTTGGAATAGAGTCATAATCATTCACTTTTTTTCAAGTCTAGTTTGGCAACTTTATCTCACTTGCAGTTTGCATTTCTGAAAGTGGAAATATATTCTGCAGCTTTTGATGTGTTGATTGGTAAGAAGGTAAAGACAGCTGCACACACGTCTCCAGAGACTCAGCTCAATGGCTAAATGAAGACCTCTAGTGCTTTCTTGTTAGCCAAGATAGATCTACATCCAGATGAACCGCAATTAGTCAATAGTGAAGGCTATAGGTTCATGTGATCAGAAGCCACAAATCAGTTTTCCCTAGGACTTAGTTATTGGCAGATAGTGCCTTAGGCTATGCCTTGCTGCCGCTCGCCTGACTGTAATTTTTCCCCTAGTGAAGTTTTTAAAGTCACATCCTGAGACTGGAGCAGTGATCTCCTGACAACAAGGCTGTCACTGGCCTGTCAAATATCAATTGCTTATCAAACAAATTGTCTGCTACTTAAATGTACCTGGCCCCTCGCTATTAACAAAGCTTAAAATGCTCCTGGTTTCTGTGTTCCTGCTGATGCTGTTGGTACCTATCTGCTTACCCGCATACACCGTTATTTTGATGTGGCATGGGCCAAATCCTTCCTGCCTGCAACACTGATGGAAACACACCAAAGTGATTTATAGCCAAGCTAACTCTGTATCGTTGTGAGCTTGTGAAACTGGATCACTGAGCCAGGAAGGAGCCCCAGTTCCTGCTGGAATCTAAACCCTGGTCCAAAATGTTTTTGTTTCAGAAGGTTTGGTTAATGTATGTATTTGCTTGGCTAGCCTCACGTTGGACACAACTTTGCACTTGGTTTTTGGCTAAAGTTAGAAGCAAAAATGTATTATGAGGAAATTTCATCTGAGGCTTTCAGAGAACTTTGGGGCTGGTGGGGTGTAAAGCCACACGATGCTCTCAAGTGAGAGATAAATATGATTACACAATTGCATTGTTGGCTAAAACAAGTCTCAGAGAAGCTGTGTTACTTTCTCACCCAGTGGATGAGTTGGTTTTCATTATCTATTTGTAGTTACCAGCTAGGCTGTCTCCTCTGTAGGCGATTTACGTGCCAAAAAGGCATCCGCCGTGGCTTCTGGGCAGCACACGAGTTGAATCAAATCACACCTTTCTCATTGCTGCTCTGCAAATAAAGGAGAAATTAAGGCCAGTAGAAGTAAAAGTAATTCTTCAATGAACTGAGGATATAAAATGTGCTTTAAAATTTCCAGCACCCTGCAGTGATGGTGATTAGTTAAAGAAACACCACAGCCTTGTTACTATCCCATCTTTTAAAGCCTTTTTACATTACACAAAGATGGCCTAAGAAATTAATTAAAATGTTGGACAATAACATAATCAGGGATATCTATATTTGCAGTCTTTTCTCTGTGCTTGCATACATCTTTTATCTGTCAAGTACAGCAAATAGCTAATTAGCCCCCTTTTAAGTGCTTCACTGCTTATGTTGGAGCTATAGTCGTGCCCTAGTGGGATGGTTTCCAGGAAACCTGATCCTCGTTCTCGCCTGCAGGAGCATATGCCTGTTCGGAGGCTGTTAAGAAACCAGTAACGATTAAAAAATGCTCTTTTCAAGAAATTGGTTGTTTGTGGTTCTCAGAACACATCTGATCGGTTGGTGTTTTAAAGACAGAGCAAGCCAAAACGCAGAGTCCCTACGTGGCTCCTCCGCAGCAAAATTCTTGTCAATGTCAATCAGAGGGTTACTAAATACGGGCTGTGGGATGTCACCTAGTGTGTTCCCTAAAAGGTAAGTTTTTAATAGGATTGGTATGACTCATGTTAAATTCTTACTTTTCTTTGCTCATTTTCTGCTCAGGCAAAAGCCCAGCATAGTCAGAACTGAACTAAAATGCACTGATTTTGACAAACTGCCTTAAAAGCATTAGCTACTGAATGTTTTACACCACCATGCATTAGTATTAAAGTAGGAAATCTGACAAATAATCAATTTGATAATCAGCTTAATTTTAGATAATGATCAAGAAAAATGTGCTTACAGATTAAAGTGATCTTGGGAGATTCCTCCCTTCCCCTTTCTGCATTAAAATCTTTACAATAGCAAGGCCTCATTGAGGTTTACTGTGACATAAAATGTCACATGCCATCTCACGCTGACCACAAAAATAACTCAAGGCGCCACGCTGCTGCAATTAGCAGCTGTAAGATTGTGATGTTTTGACACAGGTGAGGCAAAAACCTCAGAGCACAAACTGAAGATATGAGTTACACAACTATTTCCTCACAAAAATGCCACATAATATTTATACTCCAAAAAAACGTTTTAAGAAAGGACTGTTCTCAGACTCCTGAAAGTAAATTCTGACACTGATTAGTCTGCAGTGTGACGCAGAATTTGACTGCTGTTATTTAAGGATTTCCACTGGTCTTTGCCTTCTGAGTAAATATGGTTGTGTCTGGTGCTCTGCCTCATCAGAAGGTATCAATTATGGTATAATGGGATTAAATACCAGCCTTTCCTTATGTCCCTCCATAAGACTATCTTTTATAACTATGAGGTAGACTCTCTCCCCCTTTATTCACCAAGTAGCATTTTACTCCACGAGTGGTGTGGCTGAAGACACACGGGGCTATTTATGAAGCAGGATATTGTGGGTTTGAAAATAACAATTATGTAGCTCTGTGTTTTATGGGCCCAGTGGAAGGGCATCTTACAGCTATCAAGTAAGTATTTTCTGTGATAGTTATTTGAGATGTGATTAGTAGATATACTCCAGCTTTTTAATTGTAACTTGGGAGGAGATCATTATGTGAAAATTGTATGGAAAGGCAATAGATAGTAGCCTGATTCTTCCTTTCTGTGGATGTCTGTTTTGCAAGACAACATTTGCCTGATTTACACCCCTATGATACCTCTTTAACATGTAAGCAATTTGTTTTTGAAAAAGCCAGAATTTGCAAAGAGAGTAAAAAGAACATAGGGCTAATACACAAGATGAGTTACTTCTGCAGTAAAAGCCCTTGCCTACGTCTAGGAGCACTTCCATGGTGCATAAAAATAAATTTCATTCCGACCTGTCCTATTCCGCAGGCTGCCCTGACCTTAGTGTGGTTATGTTTAAAGTCTTGCCAAGCTTTCCCGTTAACAGGAGAGGCTGCCAAAGCGAAACCTGCAGGCCCAGAGCCCTGCTGCTGGGTGACAAAGTGGGGGATGCTGGCCTGGCTGGTGGACTTCAGGCTGAATTTTCGGTTTCTGAAAAAGGGATGATAACAGTCCTCTGCCTCACAAAAGTGTCCCGAGTTCAGATACGCTAGTACCTTTGAGGTTTTTGTGTTCTGTGGCAATGGGGAGAGAGGGTAGTGGTGTATGTCCCT
Source organism: Syrrhaptes paradoxus (assembly GCA_013400615.1). Lineage (NCBI taxonomy): Eukaryota > Metazoa > Chordata > Aves > Pterocliformes > Pteroclidae > Syrrhaptes > Syrrhaptes paradoxus. The sequence goes on along the minus strand of VZTO01023348.1, from coordinate 124,369 downwards.
TAAATACTGTAATGTGACCTCCATCCTCCCTCTGTGCTCGCTCTCATCTACATACATGAGCACATATATAACCATACGTACCTATCCAGATAAAAGTCTGCATCACCTATGGTCCTGTTGAATTCTCTGAAATTATTTTTTTTCAGCACAATGGGTTTTAGCTTTAAAGTGAATGAAGGAAACTCTATACTTCAGCAGCATCTGTAGGAGGGAAGGGAGCGAGAGGGGTGTTAGAGAAAGGTAAAGTGCACATAAAACTGGATAATGTCACCTGCTGCTCCCCATCATGCAACTTAAGAAATGTCCAGGAATTTACAATGTACAAATGTTCTGCTTTGTAACTACTGAATTTCACGGCTGCATATTTGCCACTTGTGAATTTGTAACTGGATATTAGCAATTTCCAAATGGCTGGGACGTTTGTGCACACGTAGTGTTTGAAAAAGTGTAGTAAATACATGAGATAACCTGTGTATTTGCTGTAGAGGGCACAAAAGGAAACAGAAATGTGAAGAACTGTCATGTGGTGAGCTATTAAACTGGCACAGGCACATTAAATACGCAAGTTTGAGCTGCTATGATACCCAAAGCATTTCCGTGTGGATACGATAGAAACAGTCGTATTGTCCGAGTATGAGGCTAAAGCCAAGAGTTGTGGACAAGATGGTTTAAATGTAATTAAGTCATTAGAAACTATTGCTAGGGCAAGCCCCAACTTTTATTTTATCCCCTCATGTTGCTTAGTATGGAATGAGGATGAGATCCAACCTGTCCGTGGTACTGGGATTATACGCCAACATGTGAGAGGTAAAATTTGCAGAACTAAAATAACCCCTGGTTTCATTCATCCCTTCTGAAACGTCTCAAGTGTCACTTTTAGAGGAGACAGTTTCTTCCAAAAATATAGAGTTATCCTGGTACTATGTGTTATGTGGCCGAACACAACATATCACAGCTACCATGTCATACAGTGACATGCAGTGGTTGTAGCATATTATTATTTATTCATTTATTATTGTTGCTGTTGTTATTAATTTGTTGTTACTACAAAAGCATTAGAAATGGCCTTTTGTGTTTCCTCAATACATAACACATCAAGGTTCCTCCCTCTGCCTGGGCATCCTTGATCCTGTTATACTAACCCATCCTAATTCTGTTATTTTTTTATTATTATTTCGTATCTTATTTTTATATCCTTGATCATAACATATAAATGGGCAGGTCCAAAAAGGCAAATTTGAAAACTATGCAAATTTTTAAACAGCATTAAAAAGCAACTACTAAAATTTCCAAAATAAACATTTTTCTAAAACATAGTTTTCTAAAACAAATATAATTATTTTTTGCTTAAAAATACTAAGGGATTTTTAAAAATCATCCCTATTGAGAAGGAAAATTAGTTTCAAAATGTTAAAAGAAAAATCCTATTAAAAATAAACTTTAAAAATATGCTTACTGTACAATGTATTCGTGATGTATGGCAAAAGGCCATAACGATCTGCTTTTGGTGATACTTGTGAACAGTGATCGAACAAATGGTTAGCAGAGGGACGTGTTTGGTTTTGCTTTCCTTTATTATTTTCAAACTCTTCCCTTTCGTACATTTGGGTTAGGAAGTTTGCCTGTTTTCACTGAGGCCCTTTGTTTGTGTCCTGCTGCCAAATTCATCTGTATGCATCGTCTTCAGTAATATTGAGAGTTGTCCCTTCCACAAGTCTTTGGCACTGCATGATGAAGCGCTCTATTTATATTAAAATGAAGAAGTTCCTAAGGGAGACATAGAACAGAATGAAACAACAAACAGAGCTTTAGAGACTGGATATACGAAGTGACAGTGACAGCAGAATGGTAGCTCTTGCTACAGAGTGGCCCAGAGGACTGCAGAAAGACTTATAGCGTGAGCCACTCCGTCTTGAACTTGGCAGCTCTTACAGGCTTAAGCACTTGCCACAAGGAGATGTTTTACAAGACAGAAGTTAATCAAACAATTTCTCAAGGTTGCACTTCTTGATTTGGGATGCCACTGACATCAGACGTTGCATGAAGCTTTGCTATATATAAATTAGAGGAATTATTTTAACATCGAACCATATTTCTTCATTTAAATCAACGCACAACTATGTTGCCGCTGTTATGATTTACTTAGTCTAGATAATAGGAGAAACAAGACACAGACGTCACATTATACAGCAACTAATGCCCCACCGCTTTCAACTCAAGGGAAGGGAGAAAGTGAATTAAGCTGCTACTGAAATGTGCCCTGCAGGTCAATTTGAATCGGACAGGAGTGCTATAAAGTGGTTTATTGTGGCGAGGGGAGGCTGTTGTTAAATTGCCTGGAGGACTGGCTCAACCTGACCGTGAGGTTGCTGTGTCCTCTCTTCTGATGGTACGAGCAATCTGCCCGGCCATCCAGAGGTACCGGGTGCGGGAAGAGCAAAAGGATGGGAATTATTAAAGGTGAATCTCAAGGAAAAATAGTATTTTGTAAAGAATTTATAGAATGGGGGAAAGAGGATCAGGTATGATTTTTTGNTGTGGTTTGCGTTGAATTTATGTGAGGGGGTGATTTTTTGTGTTGTGGGGTTTGTAGGGTGGGGGGGGGGGGGGGGGGGGGGGGGTGGGGGGGGGGGGGGGGAAAGATGGAGTGGGCAGGAGAGGGATATAAAGGAAACGTTTGTTGAAAATTCAACCTGTCCTTTCCCAGGCTGTCAGGCTGTTACAACTTACCACTGAATACCAGAGGGAGAGCCTGTACTTCATACTGGTTCCAGCCCATACCGGAGGCAGCGTACACTTGATGTTCCCCAACNGCTATAAAGTGGTTTATTGTGGCGAGGGGAGGCTGTTGTTAAATTGCCTGGAGGACTGGCTCAACCTGACCGTGAGGTTGCTGTGTCCTCTCTTCTGATGGTACGAGCAATCTGCCCGGCCATCCAGAGGTACCGGGTGCGGGAAGAGCAAAAGGATGGGAATTATTAAAGGTGAATCTCAAGGAAAAATAGTATTTTGTAAAGAATTTATAGAATGGGGGAAAGAGGATCAGGTATGATTTTTTGAAGGGGGGGGAAAAAAAGATGGAGTGGGGAGGAGAGGGATATAAAGGAAATATTTGTCAAAAATTCAACCTGTCGTTTCCCAGGCTGTCAGTTAGCCCGTTACTACTTACCACTGAATACCACCGGGAGAGCCTGTGCTTCATACTGGTTCCAGCCCATACCGGAGGCAGCATACACTTGATGTTCCCCAACCATAGAAGCCTATGTTTAAGGAAATTTTCAGCTTCGAAATTTGCTTCAAAAAGAGGGCACCACCTATTGGAAGGAGATAAAGTGGTAGTCAGATACTCTAATAAGCAAAGTTGCTTGTGAAAAAATTAATTATTCCCTGTGGCTATAGCACTGGTAGGGAGGAAAGATCACCTTTTACAAAGTAAAGACATAATTTATCCCATTCCCAGCCCCCAGGAAGTCAAGCCCAGGGCATATCCTTCAGGTCTTTATTTTTTGAAAATAATTTCTATGAAAAACGAATGAAACAAAGGTTTAAAACATCTGAAAATACTTTCTGTCTTTTAAATAGACTTTCCACTTTTTTTTTTTTTTTGATCGAAAATGTCTCTTTTATAACTGTCATTGCAGAGGACAGGAGTTGTCAAGTAGGAAAAGTTCCCAGAAACAAAACCAGTAAAAATTTGGAGAATGGTTGTGCTGTTGGATTTTTCCTTCTGGCAGAGCACTGTGGAACAGGTACTCCTTTAAATTCCATTTTTTTTTTCCACAGCAACAAATTTGTCTGAGCTACTTTGGATGTCTTAGAAAATGTCCTTGTGTCCTTAACCTGTTTTAACTGCGCTGCGGGTTTCAGTACAATTTCTCTGACATCCATTTCTGGATTTTCTTTGTAGAACTAACACCTATGACAATGGAGCAGAGAAATTTGTAAAGCTTGGTAATTGGCCAAAAATGAAATAGGCATTTCTGAAGAGATTAGTGAAGGCAATGAATCAATGAGGCTACTGACTATTTAGAGTCAGACACAGATAGAAATTAAAATGAAAGATTTTTTTTCCTAAATTTTTCTAGTTACACTAGATTTCTCGAGGATGGTTACAGAGCCTTAAAACATGCAGCCTTATAAAACAGAATATCACACGCACGCCCTCACCACTGCCATCTTGGGTTAATTCTTCAGAGTTCCTGGTGTGGCTAATTCAGCTAACAGGGGAAATACTGTGGGAGGTGCCCCTTGTGACCTGTAACTGTGAACTGAGCCCCAGAACTCGGCCCTGGACTCCCATTGCTCCAGAATATCCATATTGAGCAAAAAACCCCTCTCCCTTTAAAACTTCGACTAACCAGCCCTGTGTGCTGATCATCACGCCAGGTACGATGGTTTATAGACTTTTTTCGGTTTAATCTGTAAAAATCAGCTGAAAACAGCATATGCTTTATCATGATTAAAACGCTTGAGACAGCGGCATTAAGTGTAAGTGACACTATGTAACAGCAATTGCATATTATTGGTTAGATCTTCTGCTAATGTAAATTCAAATAACTGTGTTTGAGGCCATGTTTCCCTAAGTCACTCTGTAAAGATTTCAAGTAAGAGAGATCAATTTTAATTAAGCACGTGTTTTAGAGATCATATAAAATGGAGAGGAAAAAAAAATCATATTTTTTTTGCTAGCACATTATTGAATATATTGTAGAAGATTAAGGTTCTGCTTTTGTTAATTAAGCTTTTTTATGATGTTACAGAATTTGGAATTAACAAAGATCAGGAAAAAGCTAATTTTTATCTGAGAAAAATTACAAGAATAAAAAAAATCGAAGTTATACATTAAATTCAGAGGCAGAGATAAAGCTACATATTTTCAATTATAACAGTTACAGCAAATTTCTTTCTGTGAAATAATTTGTTGTCTGAACTTCCTAATGTAAAACACTTTAACTAAACTATGCTTTGAGTAGATAGTAGAAATATTCAAATGGCAAAACAGTAGTTTCTCCCAGACTGGCTCAGCAGTTTATTATAACTGTGAGTTTCATCGTATATAATTTTTTATCTGCTGTAGTTACTCCATCAAACAAATTCTTTCTTTTTTTTCCTGACCAGAGAGTAGTATGACTCAAAAAAATCGCTATTAAAAAAAAAAAAAAGAAATACTCTCATTGTGTAAAACGTGTTTTCAGTGAAAGGAAAAAAGAACCCCAACAGGATCCATGAGTTGACCACCTGGAGCGTGCAAATGGCAGCAGGTTGAGCAGTCATCTCTCCTGTATGGCTGTGTGCTTCCGTGCTTCCTTCCCTGTGTGCCCATGGACAGGGGTCATCCCAGGTTTCCTTCTTGGTGGGTTCATTAATGACCTGGGTGCCTCAGTGGGCTTCCAATGGCTTAGAAATGGAAGGGGTGGAGCATGTCTTCTAACACATGGACACCAGCAGCAGAGCCTCCCCAGCGTTATCTTCCTTTCTCGCCCAAAGTGTCAGGTCAGCCTGCCACAGCAGCCCTACAAACCTCAGCTCAGAAGTTCCTGGGATCCCGGCATCTTGCATTTGTTTTCTGGATCAGGTCCGTGGTCAGTTTTTGTGGGCAATAGATAAAGTGCAGAGCAGGGTCTCTGTTTGTGGAAGGAGGACTTTTCATTATTAGTCTTCAATATTATGTTACAAAATCTGGAATCAGTGAATACCAAGAGAAAGTCAATTTTTAGAATAGGGAAGTTGCAAGAATGATAAAAATCCACAGTATACAAGGTTAATGCACTTCCTCCAGAAAGAAGTGGAAGAGTAACTTCAACATGCTTTGATTCATCAGGTTTTTAATTGCTGCTGTAATCATTAGACATTATATATCTGGCCACACCGAACAGCCTGGTCACTAAAGGTCACGGGGTTAAGGCAATGTTTCGTACCGTGTTGTGAGGAAGGCTGTGTTTATTTTAGTGTTAGCAGATATGCTCCCGTTGCTATGTTTTGATTTAGAATTCATCATATCTTTTCCTCAGAAGACCAGAGAGAGAGATCCAGATGCTGTATGCCATGACAGGCCAAATTTGCCTCTTCACTATAAATAATCACTGTAAGAAAATTAAGGTGCAAACCCATGCCTGCTGTAATTGTTGCATACTTATTAGAAGCTTTCGCTTTCCAGATTCTCTGGGTATTTGTTGCCCATGATAATGCGAATGCTTAAGGAGAAAGTGTAATTAGCGACTGTGTAGTTCATTCAGTAAACATTTCTGAGGTGTTTGATGTGACTGAACTGAGCGTCACATATAATTTTACACTTTTATCCTACCAGGCAACTGACAGGTCTCTAATCTCGGTCTCAGAGCTTTCACTCTGCTTGAACTTTGCTTCATAGAGGTCATTTCCCAACCACTTGGGAGCAGGAGCCACGTCCGTTAAATCCCACAGAGTCGATAGATACGATAATAGCTTTAGGCACATTTTCTTAGAACTCGGGGGAAAAGACAATTTCAATAAATGTAAAGCTATACTGCCTACAATCCACAGAATATGTAAGCGAGTCTCATAGGAGCACATCTTTCTTTTACCTCCTGGCAAGAATCTCTTTAATAATAACATGTATTTGTTTGTTTTCAATATCATCACTTGATAAGGGCAGAAAAGTCACGCAGGATGTTTTAAGAAGAGAGTAAAGAGGAGGAGGATGCGTGAGGTGAAATGACCAGCAAAATATTCCCTCAGGTTTGGATTTTACAGACTATTAAATAGTTTAATACATATTTCTTCCCTTGGAGAAAGGCAGATGGTAATGGGTGTGCGCATGGTGGTCTGTCCATCATATTGCAAACATGAAGGCAAGCGTTAGCTCAACAGACAAACTGTTGGTAAAAGAAGAGACCAAGCATCTCTAAATATAGGCTGCTAGCATGCTAAATAGGCTTGTATGTATAATGCTTTGATATGTTTTATGTCGTATAGATTGCAGCTCATCAAAACAAGCTTGTGGGTTGTATCTGTCAAGATAATTAACAGACAATTCCTTTGTAGCAGATGTCTAAGATGAGTAGGAAGGACAGTTCCCTTGACATGGCATCAAAGGGGAAACAAACTTTAATATTAAAAGAAAATAATGTGAGTTATTGCAGTTTGATTGTAGCTGCCTAACATAAAAATTAACCCCCCTCACATGATAAAACAAACTATCCCTGCTTGACTGTCAGACTCTCATACTGAGACTGAAAATAAACTTTCCAATTCTTTCAACATTTTTTTCTATTGTCTTTGATTTTTTTCCTTGATATATTTGTGGTGCAAAGGAATAAATCTTGAAAGTAAAGTATCCCCTCCAGCAAAATATTTTACTCCATTTGCCTTGGAGAATTCCACTGCAGGGGAGAGGAAAGGAAGAAAAAAAAAAGCCAAAGAATAGCTGGAACAGCTTCAAATTCAATAGCCTATGAGATTTTCCTTTAAATGATCTTTCTAAATATAACAGTTCAATAGGTCAGTGGTCAATATGAATGTTACCTGCAAGCTGGAGCTATTAATTTCTGCAACACTGTTCCAGATGCCAAATGTTCGCCTGATGTTCTATACACCAGCTTTCTCACACATACGCTTAAATGAACATTATGCAAAAGCAACTGAGCAAGTGGTGCTGGTGCTCTTACGTTAAAAAGGAAAATAGCTGCTAGATCACAATACAGAATTTGTAATTTCTTTTTTCTTTTCTTTAACAGGTCCTTTGAGGAATGGCCAGCCCGAATCGAAGAGTGTTTCCAACAATGAGGTGGGAATTTGTACAGCTTCTTGACAAAGGGGAGAGAAACAATGCAGAAAATACTGCTTCTGAATGACTCAACTCCATTCCGGAGTCATAGTGACACACGGGAAATGTACTCACTGCCTCTGCAGTAGCAAAAGGTTGAAAGCTTGTAGTGAATAATTTGGAAATAGAAAGTATTTTGGGCCCTGGGAGAAGAGCATGAGTTAGGAGCTGACCCTGGCTGCAGTGGCTGCTCCAGCATGGGCAGTGCCAGGAGGGGTTTGCTCCGCTCCAGGCTCCTGGCGTTGTGCTGGGGCTGGTGCAGGGGCTGCAGAGGGGCCACAACTCAGCTCACAGCACAGACCCCCGAGACCTGCTGGCTCCAGAACAGGCAGGTGAGCTCCTTTCCTGACTCTCACAGGTGTCAGGCACAGGGGAGGATGCAGGACACAGCATTTGCGAGGCTGGATGGTGCACCACTGGCCCAATCTGTGCATAATTATTTTAGGAAGCAACAGCCTGCAAGTGACACCAATAACAGAGGTGGGCAACCACATGGCAGTCGGTGGTGCAGCCAGCTGTGTCACTGGGTTATTTTGCACCTTCAGATGCATCACGTGAGAACCCACAGAAGCAGGTCTGCAGTTTTTGCCTTGTAAATGACACAAAGTGACATTTTTATTTTCTCCCACATCTCTAAGCAAGAAAAGTCAGTCGTGTCCTCCAGAAATCCACTGAGTTGCACTTATCTGAGTGCAAGGTGCTAACCTGTTGAGCCATGTGCTTGAAATTAATGCTTCCTTGGGGAACTTGGGCTGGATAGCGAGTTCTGAGATATGACTTGGCTTGACACTCGTACTTTATGTGTTTCAGTGATGCTGCAAGAATCCAGAGAAAACTTCTGGGACAAAATATCAGATAATTGCTATGGGCAGAGGGAAAACACTGTCAAATAAACCAATTAAGGAGAGGAAAATTGCTCAAAAGGTTTGCTCCCTGTTATACTGAAGCTGGTGGTTCTGTTTTAAATCACAGCTACTGAGCTGATTTTTCTGTTGCAATATTTGCGGTTGCAGTCAGGCCAATAGTGCATATTCCCACTCAGAGGACTTTATTCTTGTCTTTATTTCTGTCTTTTGAGTGACAACTTTATTTAAGCAAACTGGCACCTCTACATCATTACCCTGGCTCTGTTTTTTTCTACTCAAGCCAGCATGTTGGCCAGTTTGCCACTGCCTCTCGCGTGTTTTGTCATCACCTCTGGTTCAAAGATTTACAATGCCTTTTATTACCTCTTGCCAGTGCCTCCCATTTCAGTCGCTATAGGCATGTCAGGTCAGCCTGGCGTGCCTACAGCAGCCTGTCAGTCGGGTCTATCCACTCCACCCACCTTCAACCAGCATCTCTAGGGCCTCTCACCCCAGCTATGTCTAAGCCTAGGAGATAATATTCTTCCTGATGTTATAAGCTGGGGTCTTTCCTTCACTCGTTCACCCATGTGTAGATTTAGTTCTCATTGGGGTTCTCTTCATTTCCCAGTTTGATGGCTGCCTTTTCTACCTGGTTGTGCTCCTGCCTTTTGTGCACACAACCCTTGACAGCACTGTCACAGAAATGCTTTCACCTTACGTGCCAGGTTTTGATGTGCTGTATGGAATAGTGCAAGCCAGTCAAAAGCTGATTTTTTTAAGTTCGTTATTTGCTTAAGCAATTCTTATGTCTTGGAAACTTAGTGTGGGTGATTGATTTATTAAAAACTCTGCTGATATATGCTTAGAGTTATTTTTCTTACAATATATCCCATGTACAAATAATAAATATAACTGAAAATGTAACAGATTTACTATTTTTATGATCAGTTTATGTCCTCATATGATTCTAATAAGAAGAGCCCAGGTTGGGAAAGAAGCCATGAAGTTTTATGGTGTCTGTACTCTAATCCTAATCCTCCAATGCAGAGCAAAATCCATCTATGCCAGAAAATATCATATGGAAACCAGAGATCTTTAAGTTTTTACTGCTGCTGTCCCAAATGAAGGTATATATGTGAACGCTGCTGAGCTCAGAATTATGGTCCATGACCAGAAGTAACATATGCAGTGCCAGAGGACCCTATTCATTACAGAGGCAGGTTTAACACATTTATGCTTTACTTGAACGTATGGCTGACGATGGCTCCCAAGGATTGCACGGCTCTCCTTTATTTTAGGCAAGAAGCAGTGAAGAAGGCTGTTTGGTTGGTCCTGTGCTGCTCATCGTTCCTCCCAGGCATTTTTCATTTACAGGGCCCATTCAGTTTCTGGTAACTTGCTCTTGCAGATTGGTACAAAAAGGTCTCTGTATAACTTGGAGTCTGGGAGAAAAGTTTTCTTTTTAGAGATTTAACAGTCTTTAAAGAGTAAGATGTGGTAATTATCTCTATAGCAAAATTTAACTGTTTTTTTGGACTTACTGTACTGCATTAGATAAGCTACCTTCTTACACAAAAGAGTGTCTAAACAGTAATTTACAGAGTAGAATATGTTGATGGTCTAAAAGAACTTGCTTCCAAAATATGTTTAAACAAAATCCTTATTTAATATGAAACTGAATAATATAAAACTGAAGCATTGGACGCAATTAGTGAATCCACTGAATTATCAAATTTGACTCAATTTTAAGTTGATCAGCTCCTTGAAATGGCCACAGATAGGCTTTTATATCTGCGAGCCTAAAATGACCTCAGGGAAAAACATTTTTTTTTTCTCTGAAAAGATAGAAAAGAAGTTGAAAAATGTAAAGATGGTTAAAATCTGAGAGATGAATCTACAAATGGGATCAATCTGCCTCGCTGCTGCTGCCTTAATCCAGCACCTCAAGAATCAATGTCTCAAGTCAATCCTTCCAGATGAGGTGCTGATTGAGTTCCAGGCGCTTCCAGTGGTAGGAGGAAGGTTGCTTTTGAAAATAAAGGGCCAACGTCCTCAGAGGAGTAGCTTTCTTCTATGTAAAATGCTAAAAGAGCCACTCGCTGCAGAATCTGGAGGACTGGGTGTCTGCTCCCAGTACAGGATGGAGCTCAGCATCATCACCTCCTCAGCCAACTCTTCCTGCCTTTAGCCATGCGAAATTGTTGACGATTTTTGAGAGAATTGTCAATAAAGGGCAGAGTTGAGCCACATGTTTCTGTTCTCTGTCCTGTTGTTTTTGCTTAATCTGACCCTCTCATAAAGGCAATATTGCAAAAGACTAATTTTTAGAAATCCGGTGCTGGGGATATTAGTAAGACTGGTGACCTAGTAGGAAAGAAATCAAAAAATGCCAGGAAAAGATAAATTTATCTGGCACACCTGCTTCTGAAATATCCATGTCAGGGGTTTAACAAGCAGGAACCCTTCTTCCTGATTCATTAAAGCTTTGTTTTTCTGGCTGTAAACAGCCATATATTGCTGGTAAACAGCCATTTGGAAGGTGTATGANCCTGCTCCCAGTACAGGATGGAGCTCAGCATCATCACCTCCTCAGCCAACTCTTCCTGCCTTTAGCCATGCAAAATTGTTGACGATTTTTTAGAGAATTGTCAGTAAAGGGCAGAGTTGAGCCACGTGTTTCTGTTCTCTGTCCTGTCATTTTTCTTAATCTGACCCTCTCATAAAGGCAATATTACAAAAGACTAATTTTTAGAAATCCAGTGCTGGGGTTATTAGTAAGACTGGTGACCTAGTAGGAAAGAAAGCAAAAAATGCCAGGAAAAGATACATTTATCTGGCAGACCTGCTTCAGAAATATCCATGTCGGGGGTTTAACAAGCAGGAACCCTTCTTCCTGATTCATTAAAGCTTTGTTTTTCTGGCTGTAAACAGCCATATATTGCTGGTAAACAGCCATTTGGAAGGTGTATGATTATGCTGCAGTTTTTCTTTTCTGCAGGTTGTACAGATCCATTTTGTGTTACATTCCCCAGGGACAGTGGACTGTGAACATCACCTGAAAAATACTTGCGTCTCCAGTGAAGCCACTGGGGCCACAGAAATTCTGTGGTTCTGCGATAGTACTTACCTGCTAACACTTTCGCAAGAAAAGCTGTGTTTAAATATCTCTCCTTCGAAGAAGTTTGGGAGGTCAGCAGTCATGTTTTCTAATGGAACTAAAACCAGATTTAGCTGAAGCATTTTGATCTCTCTCTAGGGCGGGGCAGGCTTGCGATGGGGAGTGAATAATTAGAAATGTATTTCATCTGCAGAATAATCTCCAGGTATCTGTAAAGATCCAGAGGGATATCGACATGATCTCAGGATGTGAACTGGTGTGGTCCCTGTGGAAAGGGTGGGTAGATGGCGTTTGCGTAGAGACTGCACAAAGTAGTTGGGCTTTAATATTTAAACGCTAGCAGATTGTGCTAACTATGTCAGGAAGGTAACCTTTACGCTGGAGAAATGCAGTGTAGCACCATGCCTCACCTTAGGTAACATGTCCTGCCTTCCCAGCAGACCGAAAGATGCCAAACAAGGAAGAGCAGGATGGCAGGAAAGTCGCCTTTTTGTGCTGCTCTCCCCTTACCGACAAGGAAGATTCTTGGCTGTCACCGTTCCACTGCTGTTAGCAATCATTTGCGAAATCCAACAGCCAGCTGATTGCCTCTGTCCTTTCTACACACGATTCGAGGAAAAAGAGGCAGCCTATGCCCTGCCCCTACCTGTACATTTCTAGACAAGTTACCTTGAAGCTCAGCATGGCTGAGGAAGCCTTTGGATGTGAGGACAAGGCTCCACAAAGCAATTTCTTTCATTAGCATGCCTGAAAGTAAAACAAAGGAAATCCGTGCAGAGCTTTCACCAATCCTGCTCAAAGAGCACAAAGCCTTCAAAAACCCCTATGGTTGAAAAAATGTGATGATAGTTGCCAAGTCAGGCACTAAGAAGTTAGTAAATATTAAAATGGAGTCTTCTCTAATACAGCTCTTTCATGCATGTAACTTGGGATTTAACTTTGAACTGAATAAACACCAATTGAGAGCACAAAATGTTATTATTATCGTTATCTCATTATAGTAATATGTTGCTCAAGAACTTTTCCTCATGCAGTGCGTGGGATATACTGCCCTCTGGGACACAAGGAAAATGTGACAAGGAGGATCTTGGCCAGAGTTCCCTTGGTTCAGTTCAGGCAGAAGTTGTCCCAGTGTTTGAAAGCTCTCTGATATGCTCACTTTGGAAAAGCCAGGGAGAAAATGAAGAAAACTTCCTTCAGATCAAGGTTTGAATGCTTTTTGGCAATTGCTTAATATTTTATAATGGTTTATAATAGTTCTGTATGATGTGAATTAAGTGACTGAACAGAGGTACCTGTGTCATTCCAGAGAGCCCAGCTGGAGAGGTGGTGTGAGGCTGGGAGGATGGGAGACCTGAGCCCTTTTGCAGCAGCTGGACAAAAGGGACATCCCAGGTAGCCCAAGTGACACTCAGTATCTGTGTTTATGCACCTCGTTGTTACTCTGATGATTACTGTTCCACTTCATGAAAGGAATATGTGAATGGAAAAAGTGACTATGAACGATTTTTTTTTGTTTGTTTGAAGGAGAGCAATTCATTGTGGGGTTGAGTTTTCATGAGGAAAGGACTCACTTTATCAGTCTGAATACACCCAGAGGCCCACAAACATGGGCTGTTCTTATTCACTGCAAATAAGATTGACCCAATGTCCTCATCTTCCTTCGTTTGCCCTCACTGCAATCCAAGCTGTGGTTTCAAGAGGAATCAGTTTTGTTACTTGTAGATACCTACACACTTTACCCATCAAACCGTCCCCACCAACTAGTGACAGACCAGTCACCATGGCAGAATTTGCCTAGCTCTTGGTTTTGTTGGTCCATGGATAATATTAGAATTTTCTGTTCTCTTTTCAAAGGTGATAATTTATGCTAACATGGACAGAAAATTAATGCAAAATGGGGTTTTTTTAATGTTTGCTAGGATGCATTAAAATTAATATTTGACTTTAATTTTGTAAGCTTACTAGCCATAGGTTTTAACTAACTTTCAAATCTCAACAAAGATATTTCAGGCTTTCTTGGATGTTAGGATTTGTTAATTTTTTTTGTTGAGATAACAGCTTCCCATCACAGCTTTACACTTCCAGACTAGCCTAAATATTGGAAAACGGGGTGCAAGGCCAGGAGGACCATTCCCCACTTTTCTAGTAACAGAACTGTGGAATCAGTGGCATTTTTCTGTGCTGATACCTGTGTTTTCATATGAATTCCTGCACTAAGTTTCTGTTTTCTCACAAGCAAAGAGTTTAATGTGGTTCAAATAAAAATACCCAAGACATTTAAATGAGCCCACATAGCATTTCCAGTGGTTTCATTTTGCTCTGAGTCAGGTTTCGGATCAATTTCACTAGCACCAGGCAATGTTGGGAAGAGCGTATCCTCTGAGAACTGGAAAACATTGATTTATTTTACATGTCCAATTAGTTCCATAAATTAAGCAACTGTGTTCAGGTACGTAATAAAGCACTGCTCTTTTCAAAGCTGAGGAACCTGTAAAAAGCTAGTAAGAACAGGACCTTCATTTGAAAAAGGTTAAAAGCCACTGAAAAGATTCCCATTGATGTTGGGGCAAACACGTTGCAAAGGATCACGTATTTATCTTTTAATGAAAATAAATTATCTGGGTTTGTTTTGGGTTTTGTTCGTTTTGGTGGTTTGTTTTTTGTTTTGTTTTTTTAAACTCTATGGAAACATTTGTGCTGGTTTTGTTGGTCTGTTCATTTTAAATGAAGCTGTGACTTGACTCTGTCTCATTAAGTGGCTGGAGAACCTCGACATCAAACAATTACGCCTGTAACAAGAGGCAGTGTCAGAGGTGTAAAAAAATGTATTGTGCCGTAAGCATTTGGTTTTCCCTTTGGGGCAGAACTTGTGATTTTTTGCCAATGTAAAAATATTCACCCAGCTGCAGATCAAGCCCACCAGCCTGCTCCTCGCGAGGGTGAAGGTTGCCAGGCCGAGCACAAGCAATTAGCTGTGCGGCGCTCGCACGGCCGCTGGCCCCGTCCCCGGCTGATTGCCCTGAGCTCCGCTGCTGCTCGTGATGCAAATTGTGTCTGGTCCCCCGGTAATCGGGATCAGTGCTGCCTTGTCCGTCCACTCGCCGCTCATGCCCCCTCCATGCTGTGATAATGGTTTTGGTGGGCAATCAGGGAAGATGCCTCCTTGACTCATCTCTCATAATAGATTGTCCTCCTCAGGCAAAATTGAATAACCCCCGACATGGCCTGGAGGCAAGCAGTACGAATTCAATAAGTCTGCAGGGTCAACGTCCTGTCATTTTTGGCAAGCAAGTAATTATTCTGCACTAACATTCAGTAATGGGAGTAGGAAACTGCTGGAGACACCTTCCCCCGTACCCAGAATAGCCACCTTAATAGGATATTCCTCTAACAAGTAATTCTGCCTCATTCCGATGCCCCTTGCCTTCAGGTTCGCTTTTCATGCACATTTCACGTCCGTATTCTGCAGAGGCTTTTTACCAGCAGCATCTGTGGGAAAGTTTAACAACTTCACTGTCTGTTGTTTAATATTTTCCACTTTTATGGGTTACAGTTGTGCTGTCTATTTGCTTTTACTGATTTGTGAAAGATTTATTATAAACCAAATACAGCTGTTCTCTCCTTTCATAAACTGAAACTATTTTGGCAAAACCTATTTTCCACTATGAAAATAAATTTTAAATTGCTTCCCTCACCCAGCTTTCCAAGCATGAGCATCCAGTTGTTATTTAGTGGTGCAGAAGAGGTGCCAGGGTGGTTGTAGGCTCACTTAAGGGAAAGAAAATGCCTGTGTTTCAAAAATAAACAGCAGAAATGTTTTTTTCTCCTCCATCCCTCTTTTCCAGAGGATTTAATATTATTATCTGCAGATCTCAAGAGTTATGAATTATAATATAAAAAACTTCTGCAGATTCAAACCATTTTTGCATTCTGATTTTGCATATATACTGAGAATTGTATGCATTTGATTTAGATACTTAACCTTTTCCTTAAACTAATATTATTATCAGCCTTCTAAATTAATTCAATATTTTTTCCATGGAGCTTAAAATAGCCCTCTGCTTACTCCGAAAGGGCACACATTTCACTGGGTCAGTTTCCACTGTCAAAGTTTGGACCAGCGCAGTATTCCCTCTCATTTTGAATGAGAATATTAAGTTCTATATTCTTCAAAAACATTTTACTGTGGATTATAATACCCTTTCCACTTTCCTAAACCAGAAAAGATCTAATTTTGTATTTTTAAATAGTAGAAATAGTTTTTAAATAGTAGAAATAGAAGAATAGGGATCCTTCACTAATACTACTGCTTCAATCTACATTATTTGTTATTTTTCTCCTATGTTGGGTTATTTTTGGTTTGTATTTTCTACAATTAAATGCATTCTACTGCATGGAAACTATTGCTTTAATCATTGAGAGGAACCTTTATCTCTTCTCTCTTGAGAACAGTGCACATGTAGTAATGAAGTTCCTCGTATCACAGCAGAATAAGCACTTTGTATGACTGATTGATGATTGATCAGTGCAGGGCTGTCTCCCTGTAGCTGGGCATCACAGTGCTTCATGACGAGCAACATATTCCCAACATGAGAAACTGGTTTTGATCTGTACTGGTGTTGTTTACCAGCTGGGACAAAAGTTAGGCTGATGTTGCTCGTGTTCAGCTGCCAGTGTTGGTTCAGAGTGCAAGTATCAAAAAATCCCAAGCTAATAATAGACATAATTTTTTGCAAATCACTTGACATTATTGATGCTGCTTGCCATCTTGCACCAATAGTGATTGTTTTTCCTTTCTTCCGTGCTTTTAAAATGCCATTTGCAATTCAGCTTCAGTATGATTTAATTTAGCGCTGGAATGTTCTCCTCATTACTGCGTTGACAGCCCCGCGTATGATCCATCTCCACTTGTTCGTTTGCCAGCTTGGCTCTGTAATGCCTGCTGCTTCAGCCTTTGGCGCGCGGAGGGATTTTTTTTTTTTTTCACTAATACAAAGTTACCTTTCCTAGTGCTCCAGCCAAAGCGCCCAAGACTCATGGTCCTTGCGCTAAAAGCTTACAAATGCAGAGATCTGGACCAGGAAAAGGTTTTCTTTGTGTGTGTCACTCCGTTGCAAGAGACGAATAGTTTTCTATACAGATCTGGACTATTGGGAACCAAAACAAAGGTGGGGTGCAATTCACGGAAATAAAATAATGGAATTGTTCTGGATTACTGTGATGACTCTCAGCACAGCTCCATGTGTGTCTTGGACCCCTCTGTAGTATGTAATACAAAAGCCGTCGACTTCTTAGGCAGAGCAAATCACTGATTTCAACTTCTGCTCAAAAACTGTTGGCACACAAAGACCTAAAGAAAGAAATACACTTTCCTTAGTACAGAGTTGCTCTAAGAAAGACTGTCGTCATTGCCTGTGGCCAGAAAAACTACTTCTAAAATGTGTCTTTCTTTTGCATCATGATGTAACTAAATTCTAGTCCATGACTTGTGATTTCAATTAAGTTACATCAATTTCTCCACCCTGTACAGAAATATTATCTTTTTAAATGTAATACACACACATGTTCTTGTACACATACAGCTATGTCAGTGTGTTCTTTTAAAGTGTATTTTGGAACAAGAGAAAGCTGAAAAAGGTTTGGCAGTTGTAAAACATATGGATGCTGAACCCAAAGTTTATATGTAGGCACCGAACTTACTCTTCTTGCTTTCTGATGTTTATTTTCCGTGCTTTCTACAGCCTGTTTAATTCATAATTATACGTACTGAATTTTAACTCAGGTTTTTGAAGCTTTTTAGTTTAAATTGGTTTAAATATGACAGATAAAAATTAGGACCTGATCCTGTAAATCCTTATTTGCTGGACTTGTCTTTCTGTGCCTAAATGTTCCTGTTGATAAATGAATGCATGTGCAATGCTTTGAAATATCAGAATGGTTATTATTGACCTGAAATTACTATTCATGTGCAGAAAGGCTGCAAGGCCAGCATCTTATATTTTTTTAAAAAAGAAAGTTAAGTTTCAGCACAATGTACTGGGGGGTTTTGCATATGTTTTACACAGGCTGTGCTGAAAAAAACCTGAACTTCACACAGCCGGTGTGTTTTTAGCTTTAGTCAGTGCATAAATGTTACTGACAGTAGCAAAATGCTTTTCAAAATTTGAATAGAGAATAAAGAAAGTAGACTTGTAAAAACTGTATTGTATCATTTGTTGGCACAAAGCTTCAAGCCTTCTTGTTCCCCTCTCCCAGCTGTCTCTCCTTACTTCTGCTTCTATTTAATCCAAAATTCCTGCTGTTTCTTAAATATGTTTTCGTACATTAACTATTAATGTCCTTTGAATTGTTTGGGTTTGCTTTTGTTTGTCATATTAATGCTACTGTGAAACATTCCAGTTTTAAATCTAAAGGCAATAAATTATTCCAGAAATCTGTTAGTGAGCCTGACTTTTTTTTTATTTATTATTTTCTTCTTTTTCTAGCTTTTTGTTATAATAGCCAAGTATACCTAAAACTAAACAGAAGAAGAAAACCCCCAAACTTCAAAATTCCACGAGACTTTGTCATGGAAAAATCTCCTGGCCTGTGCTCCAAGAGACCTGCAGGAGGGACATGAGAAGCTGCAAGGTAAGTGCCAGAGCCAAAGGTGCCAGCAAAGCCAAAGGAGCCTCCTGCAAGTCAAGCATTCAGATCCAGGCTCCCATCTGTCTCTGACCCTCATGTGTGGGTGCGGAGAGGAGGGACGGAGAGATGTCCACGTCACCTAACTTCCTTGCTTAAGGGAATGCTGGGTGGGAGTGTAATAGTATTTTCTGGCATAGTTTTTTTTCTCACAGCTGTATTTGGGTGGTTACCTAGATGGTTGTTTCCCATTGATGTCAGAGATGAGGAGGTGAAAGACCGTAAAAGTGAGCTCATTCTGCATTGAGACAGCATCTACCTTGCAGAAGTTATTGCAGAAAGATGTGTTTTCCTTCAGCTCTGCAAGTGGAATTAATATAGAAATGAGTAAATATAAAAACTAGCACTATAGCATGTATTACAGTTAACTATCCAAACAGCATTGGAAGGTGGGGTAAGCAGTGCTGTGCATGACTGTGGGCCAAAGTCATCATTAGGGGACAACAATTTCCTGGCTTTATATTATTATTTCTGTCTGACATGCTGTGTATCATCTGCGTGTCTCCCTCTCATTTCCTATGACTGTTTCTTTTCCTCCCTGCTTTTAGCTCTTGCTTGTTTGGATGGTGGGGGTATTGGTTTTGCTTTTTTCTTTTTTTTTAGTGACCAGAATTAGTTTTAAAAGAAAGTATAAAATATCATCTTAAGACATTATTCTTATTTTACTTGGCTTTGTTTGCCCCCTCCAGCTCCTTCACTTCCTTGCCATTGCCAGGGTTTTTTTATGTCATGTTCCAGAACACTGCAATGAAGTATGCGTAGTATTAAATACCTAAAGCCTGCTTTAAAAAATTATTTCTTATTGTTTTTGCTGTTTCTTTTTACTACCATCATGAATCAGAGACCAGTCAACCAGGAGCTGTGCATATAAACTGATATTTTCCCTTTTTTTGCAGAGACTTGATTTCAGTTGAAGTAAGTGTGGTGTGGTGACTCTGACATGTGATCCATCACAACAGGTCGAGTAACTCATTTTTTATTCCCAAACCAAACATGTTTCTGTGTGAAAAGAAAAAAAAATACTCTTGTGAAGCTTATTCTTAAAAACAGTTAGCTAGCTTCTTTTTGGATGAAGAGTAGAGTACACACGAACAATATCACAAATCTCATAAATGGTTTTATTCTTTAAAACCACAATCAGTGGCACACACTAACTTTCCATTGACAGATTTCCTCACTAATTTCTTAGAAAATACTTCAGTGTGTATTTTTTGACATTGTGGGGATTCTTGTTTCTAATTTAAAAATAAAAATGTAGCAACATGAATGGGGAAAAATAAGACAAAAGCCTGTCATTACGGCTACGTGTCTAAAATACGAGTCCCCCATACAAGTACATAATAATCACAGACTTAGCTTGTGGGAAAAGGGGATGGTTACTATATGCAACACTGTGATTAAAGCATCTGTTACTAGTCTCTTTTTTTTTTTTTTAATGTAACTGTGGTGTACATGATCTGCACGATTTCTACTTCTCTCATATTTTCAGAAATGCTAAAATTGATATAATGTCTTTTAAGTCTCAGCTGGAATGCAGATTCAGCAACAATGAAGCCGGAAGAGAAATAAATGGTATTTAATACAGATATTGGAAAAGGGCTAATTTGGGATCTGCGTGGTGTGAGTGAGTAAATACAGGGCTGGGCTGAGCTTACTGGCTAAGTACTGTGCTGGTGTAAATGTCAACTTCACACTTACGACTCTTAGTGACTTAAGGTACTACTTATTGCTTCCAGTGTGTGGCTACTGAGTGGGAGTCAGAGCCCCGTCCAGCTGTTCTGCCTGCCCCTCCGTCGC
Source organism: Syrrhaptes paradoxus (assembly GCA_013400615.1). Taxonomy (NCBI): domain Eukaryota; kingdom Metazoa; phylum Chordata; class Aves; order Pterocliformes; family Pteroclidae; genus Syrrhaptes; species Syrrhaptes paradoxus. The sequence continues at coordinate 104,115 of VZTO01023348.1, read as the reverse complement.
CTGATCCCTTGCGAGAAAGCGCATTTGCTCTCCTGGTTCGTATGTCTCATTCTGATGGCATAGATCTCTGTTTTCCTACTTTACATGCTGGTGTGGTTTTTAGGAGCTTGTTTGGCTTATTTATACGACAGCTTATTCATTGGTTTGATATTTTGCTGTGTGTTTTATTTATGCAGTTGCCTGTTGGGGTCTGGAAAGGATTTCCCATAATGGTAGATTGGCTGGTCAGACTGGATTTTTCAGATTCCTCATAGTGGTGGTACTAAATGTTAGTGATTAAGTATAACCTTATGTCAGATATCAATAACAGTAACCAAGGCTGGTTCAATAATATGTCTAGGGGACCCTTCCTAAAATAAATAAAACATATGGCTCAAGCCCATACCTAAAGCTCCCAGGCTTTAGGGACTTAAAATTTAAGCCCTGTAGTCACCTTTACAGGTATTTCTTCCCCAGTCTCACTCTTGGGAATATGAAACCACAGGCACACAGCGTAACACAGATATTTATATTAAAAATGAAATGAAGCATACCTTGAATAATGCGGTGGAGGCAATACCAGCCTCTGATTCACAATTATTATTTGCCCCACTGGCTGAGACCTAGTCAGCATTTTTCATATCCACAGGACATTTGTGCTCTTCTAGTTCATCCACCTCTCCCCTCACCATGAATTTTAACAGGCTCTGGGATGCCTGACCTGGCTTTAAGAACTCTCCTCCAGCCCAAGGGGTTTGTGGATGCTTGGGGAGTCCCCCCCAGTGACGTGTCCCAAGTTTGTCTTCACAGCCTGGCTGCTGCATTAGCTGGTCCTACAGCATCTCTTGCTGGGGATGCTGCACCACCACCACCCTGACCAGCAACATGGGGGCCAGAGTTAGTCCCGTCAGGAACAGCCCTGTGACCATGAACTACTTTTTTTTTTTTTTTTTTTCCCCCTACAGGATTCCCATTTAGCACATGGGTTTAAATATTGGAGTCATGAATTGTCGAAAAGCTATTTACAGCGAATTATCTTTATTTGAATGTATCTGGTGAAGCTGAAAGCATTTAGTGTTCCTGGTGTTCTAGAACGCAACAGACAACTCAATTAAGGTAATTAAAAGGAGGTTTTTGAATGTTCATTGGGCTTTGTATTGGGTACATTGATTTCTGTTGCTGTAAATTGTACAAGAAAAGACAACTAATAGAACAACCACTTAAAACATACTCTAATAGCATAATAATAAGCAGGATGTCTGTAAATGAATAATTAGAAGAGTAGAACAGTCATTATTTATTATAATTAATGTTACCCTTATTTCTACCTTTCAGCCTTCACATACACCATGGCTACGTAATAAGAAGAGTGTAAGGTATTGCCACATAAAACATTTTTACCCCTAAGGTGGTGGTGCTGTATGTGCAGTTTCTGATGGTAAACTATATAACTAGCGCACTGTTAATTACAGTTAATACCCTATCTGAAATATTTCCTAAGCCTATTTCATAGAATCATAGAATCATAGAATGGTTTGGGTTGGAAGGGACCTTAAAGATCATCGAGTTCCACCCCCTGCCATGGGCAGGGACACCCTCCACTAGCCCAGGTTGCTCAAAGCCTCATCCAGCCTGGCCTTGAACCCCTCCAGGGATGGGGCATCCACAGCTTCTCTGGGCAACCTGGGCCACTGCCTCACCACCCTCATGGTAAAATATTTCTACCTAATATCCAATCTAATCTATTTATTAATTAATTGGTTTGCTGATAAGCAAACATATTGACAAAAGAGGGTATTTTTGGTTATGTGTACTTATTTTAAAACAGACCTATCATTATGGTTTGTATAAAGCTTAAAATGTATACATATGCAAAGATAGAAATATAGCTCTTGAAAATGTACCAGTTGCATTGGGTACCTAAACAGGTGTTTTCAGTGAGATTATTTCTCTGCATTATTTGGGGTACAGTACAGTGCATGAAAACGAAAAAGAAATCCTACTGTCAGGTGTCTAAGAGCAACATTTTTCACTTTTCAAATACAAGACTTGCTAGTATTCAGTGCTGAAAAATGGACATTTTTACAGAATATAGCTGTATCATTCAGTGTTTTCAGAAAGAACTAAGTGTACTGTAGCAATGTTTGATGCAGCAAAGTTATAATTATTTTTATGAAATATACAACGATACGAAACATTCACAAATGTGCGATTGCTATGCTACATCAGCCAACAACTTTTAAAGCAGACGAAGAAAATATTTTTTTTTGTCTGTGGCAAAATCTTGTGATTTTAAGTGCTTCTACCCACTTATTGTTTTAATTCTCGGAGTTAACTAATTTGCAGTGAGCCTCCAGACCTTTGCTGAAGAGCGGGTGTGCAAACTTATTTATATGTGTTGGCAGCATCCCCATCGTAAATTGCTTGAGACATTGAAAAACAATAAACTGAACATGCTTCAAGAGGAACTAGTGCCTCTCACTGGTATTACCTCTTTCAAGATGACAGGAGACCTCAAGAGGCCTGAGAGTTCTTGGTTGTATGAGTTTGTGACTAATAGATGGTTTGATGGGACGAGCGCTCACCACCTAGGGAAATTGAAGCATCTTTGAGCTCGATACCCTTTGTGTCTCATTCTTTTGTAGGTTATTGTTGTGAGGCCTGCGGGGAGCTCTTTTGCAGTTTGCTTCCACAGACAATACACGATCAGCAAAATCTTTTTAGTTTTACTGTTGCTATTGATCTGCTGCTATTCCACGCTGTGGCTAATTTGCTTGTTAGCAGTAATTTTAAAAGGTAATTACAGTTTTATAGTCTGCCCAACTCTCGTGTATTTATTGCTTGCCTAATTAAAAGTTACAATCTTAGCAGTGAAAGGCTTTTTAGCAAATGAAGGACAGCTTGTTCCCTGATTTTTTGTTTTATTCTTAATCTGAAGAGTACTCAGAGGTTAGATGGTGACAACAGCAAAGTTTTCTGAGACATTTGCATTTAGAAACCCAGGTCATACAAGGCTGGAAATAGTGTAGTGACTTACCAGTGGTACACAAGAAACTCTCGTCCCTGCTAAACCGAGTAAATGCTTGTGAGCGATTTCGTACTAGCAGAGAACACAGACTGAGCAACACATCATTAGAGTCTGCCTACATGTCCTGTAATTTTTTTCTTGACGTCATATGAGATAAGAAGAGGAAGAAATATGATGTCAAATTAAATGCATTTGAAGTTGAGTTAGGCTCATCTGAATGTCTGATCTGAGTCTATCCAGATCTCCAGTCTTAAAACCGAGCTGTGTTTCTCACTGGATTTGTCTTTCTGATGGAGCTAAAGAGCTGGTTGATTTTAGTGTGACTAGAAATACACAGAAGGGAAACACGTTTTGGAAAGGAGCTGGGGGGGAGTCGGGGGATGCTGAGAGGGTTCACACAGATTTAACCCTTCTCTGAGCCTCATCCAACCCCAGTGTAAATAGGTAGCTGTGCATTTGGGCTGGAGGGGCACAAGTAGCTTCTACGGTTCATGAGCAAGAGAGGAAATGCAAGACTAAATTTTTTTACTCATACCTGTCCAATTCAGTTTGGGAGGAAGATTTTTGTCCTGTAACTTCTGTAATTATCTTTCATGAAATTCCAATTCCAATGTCTAGCTCCAGCAATAGTGGAGGTAGACATTGGAATTAAAAGTTAACCATTATATTATTTTTTAAAAACCCCAAACAATATGATGTGTATCTGGGATTGGGGAGCACTTGCATATCACAAAGTTTTCCCAATCCCTTAGTTAGTACAGCTTTGACTGTTTCTTTCACTGGCTTTTGCTGCAGCCATGCAAGGAACTGTCCATCACTCCTCTGAGGGATTAACTTTTTTACTCCTGTGTTTCAGTGTTGTCTTCATTAATAAGTGCTAATAGAACAGTTAAAATACATGCAATAGTATGCTTTTAGGGATTTTGAGACATGCATTTCCCATGATCCCAAATTTCTAAGAAGTACATAAAGATTCAGACACTCAGCTCCCATTAAAGTCAGTGAGTCAAAGGACATGTAATATTTTGGCAATCTCATCCCAAATAGCTCCAGGATAAATTTTATGCATGAAGGCTGTTCAGGTGTTTTGGATACTAGGGTAATCTTTATCTTGAAAAAAAATAAATAATTCTTTGCTTCATATCTGATTTAATGAGACACAACATAGGTTGTGTAATTGCATATCTGACAGTTAATTGACCCTTCAACATAACAAGGCACAATTTCAAGTAATAGATGTTAGAACAACCTTTGATTGCCTTTTGGCCTGACTCACATCCCAGAGGACCCCTGGGCTCTAATGGGTAGGGTGAAGATTTCTGGGTGAGGAAAGCTCTGTGGAGGGCAGAAACCAGTGGAGGATGGGAGAGATCCATACGAAGCTGCCAGGAGTATAATCCAGCAGCTGTAAATGTTCAAAGTCTAATACTACCCCAGTGAAATCAATAGGATTTTCTTGGGATGAATAATAGTCGTTCCGATGATGTTATTATGCTGATTAAGGGAATAGTCATAGCAAACAGTCAAAAGTGTTGTTTGCATCAGTACACTAACACTGACATTTTCAAATACACCAGCTATGAAAAGTTCCAGTAACAACTACGAACAATTCCATTAAAGCTAGTAGTGTCTGGATTTTGTTAATTCAGATTACCATACACAGAAAATCTCACAAAAAGATTTTGGTGAAAAGAAAGTACGTGATATCTAAAATGATCTGCCTCACACCTGTGCATAATGCTTGCATGCCCTCTGTCCTGTATAAACCACAGGCTTCCTTGCTTGTGAAACCATAATTTTTTTTTTTTACATTTGAGACAGTGTTTTCTAATTTTCAAATCCTTCAGTGAACTTCAGTAAATCACTTGTTGAACCTTACTCACTTACTGCCTCCATCATGTTCAGAGGTAGGTCAGAACAATTCCAAATTCTGAGGAAATTGAGTTTGATATTCTGGTTTTGTGAAACATTGCGGAGATGAACCCAAGCCACAAATGTCAGCCTGCATCTAATTCCCCCAAAGTTCAAAGAGTTTCAGATTCACCGCCTAGAACCCACCTGCTCAAAATCCAGGCTGGTCTTTTATTTGTATTGTAACCCATAAATGTAAGTCACAACAGCAATTTCAATGTACTTACGTTGTGTATAATTGGTTCCTAAAGCTGCCTGCCACTGAAAACAGGCATGTTATATTCAGACTTACAAAATTCCTTATGTCCAACCCCTATTTATGTGGTTGGTTTGTTGGTTGTTTTTTTAATTTATTTATTCTCCCTTAGAAGCAGTGCTGATGGTGGTTTCCTTTCCAGCATAGCTAATAAAGAAAAACCATTTTTAAAAGTCCAGGTCATTAAGCTGTCAGGAAATCTATAAGATGCATCTCTTCTTGTAGAACAGGTTTAAGAAGAATTAAAACTGAAACCTTCATAATGACTCTATAAGTCTCTGAGTAGTTTAAAAAAAATACAAGAAAAAGATAAAAGAGAGAGTGCAGGGAAGAATTTTTTTCAGACATCAGTATGAAAACTAACATTTTTTTTCATCATTGTGTGGAATACGGTAGTTATTAAAAAAAATCTAGTGGAGGACATCAAAACTAGCAGAAAATGTTATCAGAACAAATGCTCAACATGTTTTGTAAAAGATGTATTAATCTCATCTCAAAGGAGCTGTCACTGTTACAACTAACCCTGGAGCTGTAAAATGAGCTGTAAAATGGATTTGATTCTAGAATATTACAAGTTCTGTTATTATGGGTAAGATTAACGACACAGCCTGATGGACGTCTACTGCTCTTAGTGAGGCAAGGATGTCGAAGACAAGAAACTGCTTTGTAATTATAGCTGTCTTCGTGGAAATAAAAGGGCAAAAGGGAGCACGTTGTAATAATTATGGGTAATAGAGAGATGAATGCTCTGAGCAAGGTAGTAGTGAGATAATTTCATGGGGACAGGTTATAGAAAAGGTTATGTCCAAAGTAAGCCAGCAGCTTTAATGCTGGAATAAAGTTATAATGTATTTCTGTGTGGCTGAACAGTAAGCTAGAGCATTGCATGATCTGTGAGATTTCTCTTTCAGAGCTTTTAGCAGGATTAAGGTACAGGCTCCTGTGTATGTTCTGTTCTCATCCATGACTTTGGGATATAAACACCAAAGTACTCTCGTGGGAAGTAAATGGGGAGTGCATCACATTCTGGGACTTAGGGAGAAATGTTATTTTCTGCCCAGTTTCTTTGCAGGCTGAAGGCAAGTTGTGTGTATGTTACATATATGACACTTCATGACATTTGAATTGGTTTTGCATACATCCATTTTTTTAGTATTAGTCATCTAGTTTTGTAGGTCTACTCTGGATAGCTTTCAACCAAGTGGCTTGGCTAATTGAGTGTGTACAGTGGTGTAAATAACTCATTTACAGTGGTGTAAATCAGGAATGCAAGTCTGGAAAACCAGTTTGGGCAGTTGGCAAATGGGGGTCTCATTAAACAGAGACTGGATTCCCAACCTTGAACTGCCCCCCTCAAAACAGGTGGTAATTTTGCCCTTGACTTCAGCAGCAGCGGGGACTTTGCTGTACTGGTTCTTGGTGGGCATTGTGGTGGATCACAGGTTCATCAGTTGGGGCACGGAAAGTCCCTCTGTTAGATGGTGGCCTCTACAAGGTATGTTGGGTTCCCCAGACCCACAGATCTGCGTCCAGTTGTGCGCCTGTGCAGCACATTGTCACACTTCTGCTCAGCACTGTCACGAGAAAGCACTGTGCAACCGGGATGTCATGTGTCGGGATGCTCTCAAGTGCCAGCCTCTGTTCAGCCACTCATGGGAAGGACCAGGACAGGGAGGGAGGTTCCCCAGAGTGAAATGTTTTTTGGGAGGAAAGAGGCAGTGAGAGGTTGGATTGTCTGTGGTGGGCAGGAAGCAGAGATAAAGAACAGGGTCAAGAATCAGAGGCAGAGGATTTCAAAACTCGGTTTTGTACGTGTTTGCACTGAGGAAAGAGCAAAGCTGCAAACCAACAGAAAGTGTGGAAAATACCTTCACCCCCCCCCCCCATACTGGGTGGTTTGCAAGTACAAGTCCAAATTCACAGTCTGAGTTGTCCCTGCATGTCTTTAATGTTATTTCTTCAGGTCCTGTTAGGGAGACACATTACAAACCTCACAGAAAGAGCAGAGAACGATGCAACTTAGAACTCTATTGTGAATTAAACAGTGCTACAACTTAATGAAGCTCATGGATGTTTTACCAAAGTTTCATTTTCTCATTTGCACTATACCAGAAAGACAGGGAGGAGGAGGATTAAATACAGAACACTATATTACCTGCGCTTAACCATACAAATGACATTCATATGTCAGGTCTTCTCCTCTAATTGCATTTTTTGTTTCTTCCTTCAGAAACAAAAATGTCCTGATAAATTGAAACTGATCCTTAAGAAAAAGTGTTTTCCTGANTCCCAGGTCCTGACTCTGTGGAAGAGCGATTCTCATGTCAGCAGCTGGTATTGTCTCAAAACACAGTAAGGTTTCTTGAGTGTAGGACAGATCAAGGCCCCATTGGTTTCAGTGGCCTTTGTCCCTGGCTTCCATGAGTCTGGATTAGCCTTTAAACAGCAAGTTCATTAACACAGAAAACCTGGTACTTTGAAATTTCTCCTTAGAGGATCACATTTGATTTTCATTTCTCTTTAGACCAGTCAAAACTAGAAATAGTTGGGAAACATGGGAATGTCAGGAGTGAAACAGAGCAAGAAAAGACAATGGTAGATCCAAAAACCTGCAGCTGGAGAGAAAGAATGATTTTCCTCATGCATGCTGTTTTACCACAAAGGACCAGAGAGAGAGAGTATTGGGTGAACCTGTATCTCCAAGCAGTGACTGCTGAGAACAGTTAATACCATTTTTGCTGTTGCTTGTTTCTGCAGTCCATTCAGTTTGGCGTCTAGTAACAGGGCTATGATCTCTAAGAGCTTGCAGTCATTACATCTGAGTTCAGCTTCCCAATCTGTGTTGGTGTTAACAGGGATCATGAAGCTTAAGAGCCGAGGCAGCATGTGAGAAATGAAGGAGTGTCAGATTGCCGCGTGCATCACTTGCCAGTTCCCAACAGTGAGTTGTTATGTTTTTAATTGTCAGCTGTGACACCGCTGCTGCTGGAGGTTCATCATGGTGCTGGAATCAGGATGGACCACAAATGTAGTTGTATTTGTTAATCTGCCAGACCCAAGAACAGAAAGAAATTGTGACCTCTAAATACCAAGAAAACATGGGAATTAAGAAGAAACCTAGGAATTCTTCATGCACAGGGTGTAATACAATTTAGGATTAATTTCTGTAGTGAAATAACTCCTTTTCTGATCTCAAGTTCATAATTCTATCTATTAATTTTCATTAATAGATTGGGGGCTGCTGCCCTGCTGGGGTGATTTACACACAGAATATGGTGTGATGGACTTTGATTATGTATACACCTAATTCCCTCCCTGTGATGGACTGAGATCTGATCTACATTCATAATCCTTTTGTAATGCAGTGTGTGGTTGCTGAGAGTTAATTGATAGCAATTGACTAATAGGGTATTCTGCTGTTGGAAACAGGTGGCACTCGTTTGGGACAAAGACTGTCCAGAAGAATCTGAAAACAGCAAAGCAAAGATATGGCTTATAATGGGAGATACATGATTTAAAGTGTACGCTTAGATGTAACTTGTTACCATAAGAAAGGCCAGGAAATCTTCAGAAATCTAGATGAAGGTTTCTGCAGACCCTTTCAAGGCACACGTTGTGTAAAGGACAATGTTCTCTGAGAAAGAAACACCGCTGGTGGCCACAGAAATGTAGACAAGTAGCGGGGACTAACTTAAATTGATATTAAGAAATGAAATGAGCCCAAGGTATGTATAAATGACATCGATTCACTCTTCTTTCTTGCCCTGCTACCCTGTCAGGGTGTTGGGTGTGCAGGTTGTAGTGTTACCAGAACAGAGGCGTGTATCTCTGGGTGTCAAACACGCTCAGTCTGACTCCTGGGTTGCTGTAGACCAAGCTAGCGTTGATGCTTGAAACAACCTTAATGAAAACACAGTGAACACATAATTGTATCTTATCACCCTCAGCATCAGTGTCTTAACCCTCTGCTTAATGTTTTAAGCTGCGAGGTTTATTTTAGAATCAGGTGTGCAATTAGTCTGAGCGTGTGATTACTGCAATAAAGTGATTTGTGTGTGCTAGCCAAATTGCTTTAGACCCTCAGTGCTTTTGTTAATTGGATTAAAGTTTGGTGTTGAATAATTACATGGATATACTTCTGATTTTGATATCATGCCCTCAAACTCTTTAGATTTTTGTTTTTGTGATATCTTGTATCTTTGACTATACTTAATGTATACTGTTTAGATTGCTTTAGTCAGTAATTCCTTAGTTATTAGAAACATTGACACAAACTTCAGTATGAGTATAAGCAACTTTTGATTTTTAAACTCAAATAATAGTAATTTGAATAATTTAAAATCTTAATCCTAATTGCTACAGAGTCAGGAGACCATGTCTCTATATAAGGCAAGAGATACAAGCTAAAGAAGGGAGACCAAAAAAATACTACTTTTACGTTTTTAAGCTTTTTCTAACTTCTTCAGAGGTCCTCATAGCATGGCTTCTTGAAAATATTCTCTGTGAAACATTTTAAAGCCTCAGTGTCAGTGCTTACAATTTTCTGTGTAACACACGAGGTCTCATTTTCATAGGAAAGCAATCAGCCGCTCTCCAGCTGTGATCCAAGGATGGACATTTGTGTTGGAAACAATTTTGGGTTTCCATGCTGAAAAAGAAGTAGCTAAAATCACTAGGCATCGGTCTGCATGCGTAGGCACGCAACCCAGACTGGCCGAGACTCTTAAGAGGGTGCTTCGGAGAGACGACAATTTAATGTGGAAGGCTGTGGTACTGCTGCTCCTCAATCTCACCCCGTGGTCAGTAAAGGATTTCCAAAGGCTGCTGTGCCTCTGCTAGCACCAGCATGGTCTTCCCCTGCCCAGAGTGGAGATATGGGAAAGGATTCTTGATTTAAATCCCCAACACAAAAGCAATCACATCACAAATAGAGATGCCTCAAATATATTATGCATAGGCTAATTAAACTGTGACCTGGAATTAACACGCAGAGGGCTGGAGTATATCACATGCTGTATACTATCCATGAGTGGTATACAAGGGCAAATATTACTAGAGTAGCACCATGTTAATCTTGTTAATTCAGACCTTGTTTAACTAAGGGAAGGGCCTCTGCTCCAGAAGCGGGTGCAGTTCCATCAAAGTGCATGTGTATAACTGGTAAAGTGTCTTACGGTCACTGGGACATCTAAACTTTGACAGTTCGTATTTACATTTCTTTTAACATCATTGGCATCTGAGCAATTGATATTTAAGGTTTTATTAATGGGACAATTAAAACACTCTCTGTCTTGGGGAACCAGGCTGTAGATAAGATTCAGAGTTCTCCACAGGAAAATGTGCAGCCCTGTTGTACAAGAGGCAACATTACTGCAATGCCGTTGCTGTTGTGCCGAGGAGGTTTTGGTCAGAATCCGACCTGGAGCAGCGGTCAGGGTCCACTGCAGTAATGCAGACCCCATGGTACCCGTGCAGTCCCTGCAAGCACAGGGCTTTGATCTGTCTGCACAAACAGAGCCTCATCTGGAAGGGCGTATGATTTTTCTCCTAACAGATCAGGATGTCAGGACAGAGGAAGTCTGTGCACAGGAAAAGAGGGGTGACCTTATGTTTGCCTACTTGCCGCTGACCTGGTCTCTGCAGACGCCCCAGAAACACTCTTTGGGTGGAGCTGCGCCGGTGCTGCAGCTCTGGCTGAAACCCATTCCTCTCCGGTAAGCGGGCAGCAGCACTGACATTTGGATAATTTGGGTTTAGATAACGTGGCCTTATACATTCTATGCTGCCTGACATTATTTTTTATTGTGAGCATTGCTTCCATCATTTTTTTTCTCTGAATTTTGGATTGCAATAAATATGTGTAATACTCAAAGACTTTTCAAAGCAGAAATTTGCAAACAAACTCCGAATGGTTCCTAACACCGTGGGCCTCTGTGAGTAACTGAACACCTAATGACTCCAAATAAAACTAATTGCTACTAAGCAATACTATACCGAAACATCACACTGTCATAAATTGATATGTAAACTTTGGTAGTGCCAACAACAGCTGCTTTATTAGAGTTATTGTAACCATCTATCAGGGCTCAACGTCTAAACCCTCTTTGTGGATCATTTTTCCCTGGTCAATCCAGTCAAAAGTCTCTGTTCTAGCATGCAGCAAGTGCTTTGTTTTTTAAAAAACGTAAGAGTATTTTAATTTCTTTTCCACATTTTCAGATTTCTTTAGGAAAATGCTTTAAGGGTAGACTTTTTCAAGAGTTCTCTAGTTTTCCTGGTTCAGATGGAATAGACAAAACGAGTGAACAGCATCTTATTAAGCTGTTGGTTAGTTCTAACTCCATAAAATCCAGACATGTTTCAGTGAAAATTTAATTTTTTTTTTAAACATAGAAAGGTTGGAAGTTTTTGAGTGACAAGTCTGGTATCTCAGCTTGCAGCTGCAGCTTTTTAAAACCTGGTGTCTCATAGAAAGACCTTACTCAGTGCTCTGAGACAGCGGTGTGGGTTTGGCCCCATTTTGCTTTCAGTGTGCTTCGATCGTGCCTGCCTCTGATGCTTTCATTGCTCAATTCCCTCTGTGTAAATTTTCAAGTTTCTGTTATCCTTCGCTTTGCTTCTCAGGTCTCTAACCAAACCTAGCCATTTGGGTTTTTTAATATTTCTGATCTTTTGTGGTGCAAAGATTAAAGATGATACTTTGTCCATTTTTTATTTTTTTTTACTCTGCTACACCTTTTTTCACTTGTAACAGAGCCAGCATGAAGAAGAAAGTTCCTTGCTTCTGAGATTGCCTGGAAACTCCCCGAGAGACACCTGGGTGACTCTGTTTCAGGTCAGTTTATTCAAATTCTCCATTAGAACTTCATTTTTCGAACACACTTCTGTGATTTCTAACTTGTAGTTGCAGTGGATGTTGCTGCTGGTGAGCACAACAGTCAAGAAGACTTTGGGCAAATTCATCAAGGAGATTAATTACCAGACCCGCCTAGGCTGAATTCTGTCACCTGGAAATGGCATCCACACACACTTTGTTAACAAACTCTGCACGAGCCCTAGTTTGCTTTGCCTTTGTTCTCTGCTGTTCTGGTGTAAATAAAATAAATCAGCATCACACGGTGGGAGCTGATGTCCCCAGGTCTGCACTGACTGGGTGACATAAAGTCGAACGGGGACCGCTGTGTCTGCCGCGCCGCCCGTGCCGTGATGCTGAACGAGGTCTCACCGCCTTCGTCTCCTGCCTCGGTTTGTTTGACAGCCTCAGGGGCCGGTGGGTTGGTCTGTTTGTTTGTTTGTTTGTTTTTGCTTTTTAGCACTGTGCTCCTTCTAGTGAGGTAAATAGCAGGGAGGCCTATGATAAATTTCACACATCTCCGGCGTGATTGCAGAGGCCTGTGCTCAGCTCTCCATCTTAAGCTGTTTATTGGCGCTTATTCTTGGGTAAACCGAATTTCGCTCTTAAGTGTCATCATAACCTTTCCTCCGAAAACACAGCCTCACTTTCTACCTGTATAGTTTTTGCTCTATCGAAACACCCAGCTGCTTGGAAGTCAGTTTGAAAACTTGCAATATTTTGGTGCATTTTTAACCTATTTGTGTTTAAAGCTGCTGTGTGCCGTGCTACCACTCTGTTCTCTCCTGGGCACTTCATGTCTGTTAGGAACTCTTGTAAAGAGAAAAATTGTGGAGGAGGATGTTGGTTTAGACAAATTAAACTTGTAGTTTCATAAGATCAGTGGATTCTGAGGTATAGTTTTTTCAAGGTATTTTCAGGGAGCTTACAGGGTAACGTTGAGATAACGGTGGTGGAAATAATGTGGTTGTCAAGAATTCCAGATACGCCTGACTCCTCTCATGTTATTAAGAGATTCTTTCTTTTTATCTCTTCTCTTTTTTTCACCCATCTTCCCTCCTGAAATATTCTTATCCAATGAATGCCCAAACATGTAATTTTAGATTGTGGGCTTTTGGTATGTGAGCGTGCACTGGTGGTAGGGTTTCTGTATAATGACTTGATAAACCTGTCAGGATTTTACTAGCAATGCATAATAAATGTGGTTATTATAGAAGATATCCCTTTTCCAACAGTGGCTATTGGATCTTTAGGAGGTTAGGAATCTTAATTCTTTTGTAATTCTCTTTCTTTCTCTTCTCCTCACCTTTTCTCTTCCTCCTGACTGATTAAGGACTTCACTATATTGCAGTATCGTATCTTTCAGCCTTTGGGTTGGAAAGAACACTGATGGTAGATGAGTAGTTTCTTGTAAATATTGATTTTATTTCTCTTTTTGATAAAATTCAATTATTTAAACTATCCATGTTGTGAGCTTCTTAGAAGGCAGTTCATTCAGTTACAAATGCCTGTTAATTCATCCAGTTTGTTGTTGTATTGCATCACGTCCTCCAAAGCACCAGCCCAAACTTACATCTCCCCCTTCAGCTGCTGTTGTTTCCTGGAGGAAACGCAATGCTGTAGAAGACTTTTGGAAGCTGCTTGTGCATTCTTCCAGACATCTCTAATGATGCGGTGGGGGAGGATCGGGTAGAAAGCCACAAGCCCTTTACGCCAAAGACCTTCAGTAACCCAAGAGCACACATTTCCTGAAAGCCTCTGCTAGAGTAATCTTCTAAAGAGGATTATGCATTTTAAACAGCCAATTAGGTGCGATTAGGAAGAAAACCTCGAACCATCCCGATGACGGGAGAGAAGGAATGCAGGCAACTGTCAGCTGTTCAGTGGGTGAACAAAGCACCATAAATGGTCAAGAAGTTACAAGGAGAAGAATGGGCCTGTAAAGGGAGAGGAAGAAGTGACTGGTTTAAGGTCACAGATTTGGACCGCTAACCTGGGTCCCAGACCAGAGCATCAAACTTTTTTGCGTTCTCTGAAATCACAGGAAAAATGCCTGCTTTGGAAGGAGATAGGATTTTTTTTTTACTACTGAGAGCTATGGGAATGTTCTGAGTGACACATGAGCAATCACAAAACATGTATTTTTCAAAAATCTTTCTGCCTTTTCAACCATGACTTTTGTACTATTTCTTTCAAGTCTTTCCTTTATGCAGCTATATGCCAAGGCAGCAAAATTTTGCAGCTCCCTTTATCACTATACAGCAACCCACACGCAAATGGAGATCCTTCCATGCCTTTTGTATCTATCACTTACCATTTGAACATTCAAATGGGCAGCTGTAAGTCCACTTATCAAGTATTACTAAAGTTCTCATGTCAAATGTAATGTTTCTGTATTTTTTGTAATTAATTTCAGCTATATGCAATATCTCTGTCCTGTGGTATTGAAACTAACCTTTATTTTCTCTTCCCATTCCAAATAAAAAACCCAAAAGCCTTTTGATATCAGGAATTTGCACAGAAGTGCATGATCTAGTCCTCATACATAATCTCTTAGAATCAGGTTTCCTCTGGAAGGATCCAGAGGTCCAGTGCTGCTTCTTTTGCAGCTTGCTTTGGATTTTATTTTATTTTTAGATAATGCATGCATCCACAATTTTGGTGTATTCATGGCTCTTAATTATTACCTGGATTTTGCCATTCCTTAAAGGAATGTGTTTGAAAACTGTTGTAACTGCAAACAGAGAGACCAAGCAAATGGAGGTATGCAAATGTGTTTTTTTCAGAAGCTTTTTCAGTGAATCATACTGAAATGTACAAAGAAACAAAATCAGGTTCAGTAATTGCCCAGGAGCAAGCTCATATGTAATAAATAATGTCTTTAATCATCAAAATTTAATTTCCAGAACATGCTGTAGTGTTCACCTTTCCGTTGAGAAAACTGTAAATTAAATCTGCATCTCTGCTAACTCCTGGTTGACAGATGTGATCCTCTGAAATCCATTCAAGGTACTTTTCTTCTTCTTTTTCTGAGTGAATGTAAGCTTGATTGCTAATGCAGACTTCAATAGCAAACATTTTATTCTAAATAAATCCCACACTGGATTTCTGTACCTCTCCTTTCTGGCTACGTTTTAACTTACAAAATGTTATTACTGAAGTGGCAGACGTATTGTAAACTGCTAGGAGGAGGGTCTGTTAGCTGAGGTTCTTCAGCACAGGCTATCCCATCCCAGAGAGCAGGCTAACATTGAATGTAGTAAATACTCTCTGTATTGCTTGTTCATTTCCAAGTATTTCTTTAAATAGTGAAGGTACAAGTAGGACCATGTTTTTGCCTCCTTTGCCTTTTGCATCTCTGCAGGGTGGTTCAAACAGGGACGCAGTCGCTTTAGTCTGCTGATTCACTGCACCCGCAGCAATATTGCTTTGCCGTTGTGCTGTAGATTTGGCCAGCAAGAAATCTGTGTTGTTTTCCCACCTTCTGATCTCTGTTAACCGGATATAAATCAGGAGAAATTCCACTGAACTAAACACAGTCATTCTGCTTTAGCCATCAAGTGGGATCCAAATCTTGCCCATTCTGCCGCTATGGGCCAGCCAAGGTCCAACTGTAAGCAAAAGACGTACAGCTGAATAACCTTTGCATGCGTGTGAACTGATCATGATTTTGTAGGAATGATTATATTATTTGTTAATTAATAAGATTAATTCGTTAATAATGTGGTTAAATCTTGTCAAGCACAAAGAATGTTCTGTTCTTCATAAAACTGGGGTAGCAGACACTCGAGTTCTGGCATTTGTCACTGCTGTGATGGGTTTTCTCTTTTTCTGTGTAGAACAAAAATCATATCTATTGCACATTAACTCACAGCATTAGTTTTCCACAGCACAGCAAGGAAAGCATTTGTGATCCCTTACCAAACAAATGTGAGAGGAAACGAGTTGAAAAGGTGCGTGCCAGAAATTTGCAAAATACGGTTGACAGACTTCTGCACTTTGCAGCAGCTATTATTTGAGTTATACATAAATAACATTTTTAATCTTCAATGAAACATAACTGACTTCTGTTTCATTCCTGGCCAATAGATGAGCTCAAGATGTACACAAATGTGGTGAACCCAAGGGATTTACAGAGCATCATAAAAGCATTTTATTGTGCTCTCCAACGCTGTCATCCACAGCTAGCTAACGAATAAGATAGGTTTTTAATATAATCCACCATGTCCCTGCCAGTGCTCCTCGCCTGTTACATCATCTTGCTTTGGGCCAAGCGTTTGTTTTCCCCAGATGGCCATCGCAAAGCTGCTGACAGCTCTCCTGACTGAGAAGCTGTAGCACAGCAATCTTCTAATTCATTAAGCACTACTGACAAAGGAGAAGCTGTTGATGTCCCGATGCGAAAGCACTCTATCAGGCATTACATAGTGTCTGTGTTCTCAGCATGTTGGGGGTGTGATAAGTCATAGCACATGCTTTTTGACATCTTCCTGCCCTTTGCTGCAGTGTAGGATTTCTTGGAGTTGAAATTCAGGTGGCAGAAAAGATGTAAGAAGCCAAGTGTGACATCATCAGCAACTGGTAGCGGCCGTGGAATCATAAATAATATTTTGTAGACTTGGGTGAAAAATCCTCTGAAAGATGTGCGCTGTGGCTCCGCTCGCCTAAACTTTTGCCCTCTTCCACATGAGTTGTGTGGACTTCTGAAACTGATCTCTAGCAGACCTGTCAACATCTAGGGAAGCCGTTCTTCTCCGAGTGCGTAAAAAGGGTTTGTGTTAGTAATCATTTTCCATCTCATCTATTGTATCCATGGAGTACGGGTGGATTAGGAAGCAGCCGAGTGCCCTTATTTCTTTCCCACCATCACTTTAAAGCTAGTGGGATGGGAGGAGGGAA